>VZUA01005865.1:4265-31868 GCA_013401035.1 Horornis vulcanius
GGCCGGGCGGCCCCGCCACGCCCGGGCTCGGCGGCGAACGCAGCGCCTGCCCCGGCCGCCTCCGGCCCCTCCGCAGCTTTGACGGGCGAGTGCGCGCCTGTTCGGTGCGGAGCGCTCGCATCCTCCGGGTCACGCGCGGGAGGACAGAAATTAGATGGGGCAGTTTAATAAAATACGTAAAGAAGGTGTTGGTGTCAATGATGATGAGCTGCCCCTCCTTGGAGATCTCCTGCCTTTTGTATGTCACAGACACAGCAGGACCGGCGGAGGGTGGTTCTGCTCCGCCGCCGGGCAGCGGATCAGAACAAACGAACCAATGACAGGTTCAGGAACAGAACGCTGATTTAGGAAGTTTAGGAACCTTTCCAAGGTGCTGAGGAGCAAACTGTACCCTCAAAACCTGCACATTGGCATTAGATATCACATACTGTCTGTTCTGTCATCTTCTAATTAAAAATTACCAGGGTGCCCTAATTCAAGGGGATTTGCTGTAATGGAAACTTTGGGGAAATTTCTTCTTCCAAAGTGAAAATCCACAGTTGATCAATGAAAAACATGTAAAGATAACTGAGGACTGTGAATACCAAAAATTAAATGACAACTGGTTAGATTAACATAACCATCCTGAGCTTAGCAGTGACATAAACGTCTTAAAATAATTCTGCCATTATTACTAATGAGACAAATTCAGAAATTTATCAATATCAAATATAAATTTTAAAATAATTGGAAGAAATATATTTTTATTTGATGAATGATATAGTGTGTAGACCTATGCTTTTGAAAGTATTTAGTAGAGAAAATCTTAATCAAGTTATCATGTTGCTTATTTGTTGTAAATAGATGCAATCTTTCAATTTCTTATCATATGAAAGCTTTTCTTTACCTGATTATTCTCAGAAGTTGTCCTTGAACTTCCTCTGTTCTGCCCTTCACTCTTGGAGAGAGGAATATGTAATGGGAAAGAAACACCTGGGACCAGCTGGCCCAGTACTGCAGGCATCACATCCTCTAATTCTTTGCAAGGGATACAGTTAGTAGAAAACTGAACTCAAGCTCAGGGATGCAGGGTGATGTCCCACTGAATTTTACTGACAATATCACAATCCTTTCCATGTTATTCTGCTCTCATTTGCTGTCTTGCAGCCTGCCTGCCTTTGCGCTGCTGCTCTGCACTGTGCACATCTTAACTGGTTTCTACTATTGAAATTTTTACCCCGGGGTAAGAAAAATGAAGACTTATGTGACTCCTTTTAGTGACTTCACCAACCTAAATTCCTAATGTGTCTTTTTTCCCATTTATCCAGCTTGGTCATATGTCTGAACTTAGCCAGTAGCCTCTCTCATCTTGATAATATAGTTAATTTTGTTCAAAGTGATCTGTTTTGCTCTCATTGCATATCTTTTCTTCCTTCCCCAAATTAATATTATTTCCAATATTTTACAACTTCTGGCAAGCAATGTTTATGCATTTCTGCTGTTAGTAATCTGTTTTAGGGTTTTGGTTTTTTTTTTGTCACATTCCCGTATTATTGAGCCTCCTAGTTTGAGGCTTCCTGTAATTGAGTGTCCTTTTGACTGAGGCTGAGGTGGCTGTGCAGGGTTTTGCACTGAGAGGCCCCAGGTAGCATCCTGTAGCCACAGGTATTTGCACATGGTGGGTTATTTGTGGGGTGAATGCCTGTGCTCTGCTTAGTGACAATAGCAGACAGGTGTAGTGGTGGCCTCTGTTTAACACAGGGGTTTGGTCACCATTATTTGGTGCCCCAGAAATCTGTAAACATAGTTATAAAATCCTCCTTTCAAAGAGCAGCTGGGACTGAGTGTCCAGCTGCTATGCTAAAATAGGGAAATCTGAGAACAGTGGTGACAAAAAGGTAGCACTTGGTTTGTTATCTGTTGGCAGCACAGGTGGAACAATGCTGGAGTTTATGTTACTCAGTGTCCTTTTTTCCTATTGATGTTTCCAACATGTGGGAAACAAACACTGGTGTTGTCATTTCCAGGGCTGGTCTGATCTATTTCGTTGTAAAAATAAAAAGTCAATTTCCAGGTAATTCCTTCTCCTGTTTGTTATTTCAGCTGTTGGGATGTGCACATCCTGCATAGTTTCTGACTTTGGTTTACAAATAAAATGCAAAAAATGTTGGTAGTTATGATGTCCCTGTACATTGTAAGGAGAAGAAGCAGCTTAGGAAAGATGCAAAAAGAGGTGGAATTTCATTATTTAGGAGGTATCTGGCAGTGGTCACTATTCAGGATCTCAGTTCTTCAGTCATTAGTACATGCTCTTACCCAGCCTTTGGATCTCTCTGCTGTGTTTTCCCTTGGCATATGTTGTTCGTTTAAAAGATCCACTTAAATGTACAAGATGCCCATGGAAAAGGGACCTGTAGCCAAAGGAAAAGCTGTCCAAGGCTTGACACTTGAAAGATGTTTCAATCCCTTATCCTGCCACAGACTTCCCATCTGACCTTGCACAAGGCATTTCTTTCTCCTGCCAGGGCAGTGGAGGGGCTCTCGTGTGGCTGATGGTGCTCAGGGCTCCACAGCAGCTGCTTCCTTGTACATAGGGTTGGTCAAGGAGGACACCAGAACCTGGCCTTTGGTTTGCCTTTCCAAGTTTGCCTCTGTGCAAAGCTGCAGGTACTTCCTACCCCAGTGTCTGCCTTGCTTTGCATTCATGGTAGATGTGCTGATTACAAGGACTTCAGTTCTTTACACAGCACAAAAGCTGGGACTCTGTACTGGGTTAAACCACCACCTTGTGAACATGACAGCTATTCCTGTAACGTGTATGATCCATGTTTCCCTGGGGACCACAGAGCCATGGGTTGCTGTGTCACAGGACTGGGGAGATGTCAGCTCTGGGGCAGTGCTGACCAGGGGGTACAGATCTTTACCTCTTCCAAGTAAATCAGCACCTGTCTGCTGCAAACCTGCAGAGTCTGGTTGTTATAGGAGGTTAAAATATCACTGGTGCCCCACAGAAGGTAATGAGGCCATTTTCTTCTACTTGCACTTATCCAAGGGACCATCAGCCAGCCACCACCGTACAGCCCAGCAGCAGGGTGTTTCTGTTCACGTCAGAGTGAAGCATACAGATGACAAATTGTGGGTGGAGCTGCCACTTCAGCGTCTAATTTGGCTGTATAAAAAGACTCTGTCCTCCACAATTCTCAGCCAAGCACTTCACACCGCCCTAGTTTCAGACAGTGACTGTTATGTTTTTATCTTAAAAGAGCTAATTAACATTGCACAGATTTCAAACCATCACTTAGGCTCTATAAATGGAAGAACCCTACCTTCCAGTTCCATAAAGTTACCAGCAGCAATGAGCAGAAAGGTTGTTTCATTAGTTTATAACTAAACTTTACCCCTCCAGAAACAAAGGGGAGTGTTCATCTGCCAGAGGCAGGACAGACAAGCAGGTCTCTGGTGTTTTCCTGTACTTGATGCATCATTGAAATGTCAGACCACCATACAGAATCCCACCAATGTCTGCAAGGCTTACATTTGTTCTGTCATCCTCTTCTTGGAGGTAGGAATTGAGTGATTTAAAGGCTGGATTTTTTAAAGTAAGACTTAAGTCATCATATGGTCACTGTATAATTAGTCATCATATGTTTGTCTGGCAACAATTCTAATGATTAGGATCTAAAAATATCATGATACCCAAAAACAAGCTATGAATTCATCAGGCGTTGTAAAGAAATGCTTCCTTTCCAGGACTCAATTTCATGTTTTGAATGGTTATGAGTAATACCACTAATGTTATTTTAGAAACAATCAGGAATCGGTCATTATGTAACATTCTGCACCAGTGGGAGAAGCATCAATGTTTCATCTTTCTTTAATCACCAGGGAAAAACTTTTCATGTTATCTGAATCAGAGGGAGTACATCCCTTTATGTCTTCTATAAATAATGGTGCTTTCATATGGATAATTTTGCAATATACATGGTGGTTATTTTTTTATAAAGGGCATGACTGAAGTCCCATTACAGTGAATTAATGTCTCCCATTTTATTTGCATGGTAGTTATCAATCCCCATTTAAGCAGCCAACTGTGATGTAAACTATAGAGCACCATAAACATTACCAAGGTTCAGAATGCCACATCCAATTATCAAGTGGAGTTTTTCATCACTAAATGATTATCCTAAAATTTCAGGCCTAGTCTAATATTAGGGCAATGTAATTGCTAATTATTCACTGCTCTCTGTATAGGACTAAACCAGTTGCTGGGAACAGAGCATGAAGTAACCCTACATTAGCTCTGGAGAAAAACAGCATCTTAAATATGCTGGGATTTTGAGGGATTCTTTGCTGCAGTATGACCAAGGACGGCCGCTGGGCTGGGAACAGAAGAGGTTTGGCCATGCTCTGACTGTCCCAGAGACAGCCCTGAGGCAGTGCCAAGTGCAGCTGAGCTGTGCCCCCTGCCAGCCCCAGAGACACCCTCTGAAGGACCCAACTCTACAGTCCTCAAACAGGCCATTTGCTCTGAGCCACAAAGTGACCATGCTGTGTCATGAATGTAAACGAGTTAGAAAAGGTGACTAAACTGGAGCAACTCAGTGCTGCTTGTGTTCTGAGGTTCTTCTGAAGTTCTTTTTGGGAAACAGACAGAAAAGTTGGGGGATTCTAGAAGAGGCAATACTTTTCTACAGATCTCTCTTCCATTTTCTACCTATATGAATTTCTTTGACATGTCTGCTGTATCTGCATCAGGACCTGTAGCTAATACTATTCTCATCATGCACACAAACCCCCCAGTTTTGTAATGCTGTTTTCCTACCACACTTGTGTTCTGTGCTGGCCCTAATGCATTCCTTTTTACTTTTCTGAGATTTATGAACCTCCTACTGCAAAACATGATCTCCCAGTGTACATTCCCCATATGTTCTTGGTTAGAAAGTACACTGGTACATTTGTCTTGCCTTTTAAGTATAAAAATTAAAAAGTAACCTTGTGTATATATCAGACAATGGAGTATTTCTATTTTTTTTTTTTTAAGCTTTAGCTTTTAGCAGCTCAGCCTTATTTTTCATAGACATTCCTAGACAGCAGAGATGTTCCCTGTCTGGCACTGGTTTCAGTGTATTGGTGGGGGCACTCCCTTGCCTGGACAGCATGGGACAATCATCCTCCTTCTACTGAGCATCTGCTTGTGTTGCACAAATACGGCTCTTAATCATAATGGCCCCAATCCTATTTATATGGTCCAGTATCAATCTAACTTGGGATTAATTCCACCTGGTTTTTATTTTCATGTTTAGCTACAGGTCTGTTTAAAAAAAGGGAAGATTTTTTTCCATTTTTACAGATCAGTTTCACCACTGTTATTCAAAACACAAATATCCATTACTGTGGATACAGAGGTAGTTTAAAATAGGTTATGGATCAGGATTTCATTTCTAAAGATCATTTGCCGTGATTTGAAAAAATGAGAACAATTTCTCAAACCTGATTATAAAAAAATATTTTTTTTTCCAATAAGAGCGCAAAGAACTCTGTTAATATCTTATTTCCCATTCATTGCATCTCTCTATACTTCATAATGCACATTGTCATGCAGCTTCATTCTTAGCTTGTACACACTGTCAAACCTGGAAATCCACACCCTCTGTAGCACAGTATTCTCCTCTCTGCAGGACCCCAGAGGCAGATGTTTCTCTAAGTGTGTAGTGTGGGTTTTAGATAGCAGAAGTGACCTGAAGATCATTTGTAGCTGCTGGTCCATAGGAGATTCTACAGTTCAGGTTGTTCCAGCACCTCCTAAGGGATCCAGGCAAATGCAAGTGGGACCCCTGTGACATTCAACATTAATTCAGCGGAGGAGTGATTCACTCTCAGAAAGAAACATCTGTATCAGCAGTAGAAGATTACAACAGTGTTGTGGTATCAGCAGAAACCACAGCTTGGCTCCTCTAGAAAACCCTTTCAGAAGTGTATAAGCATAACAAAAAAGTACTTATGGAACATGGCAAGGCACAGGGGGTTATATCACAGTGGGTGTTAACTACACTAATGATTTTATGTAGGCTGACTAATGACACCCTTTTTCTCTTTGAAAACATGGTTTGAATCCTGATGTTGACAGGAATAGGTGAAAAGCTGCCCCACATAAAACTGTATGCATTTTTTTCTTTAGAAGGAATCAGAAATACAACTATAGCAGGGAGTTCTTTGAAGCTCACTGTGAAATCTCTGTGCTCCACAGAGGTTTAAAGGTAGCACGTGGGTAGCAGAAATGCCTCTTGCAGTTCTGCCCCATCCAGGAGCACAGATGTCACCTGTTGGGCTTTGCTGTTTAACAGTGGGACTTAGGCCCATGAGAAACTGAAATGTTCCATATTGAAACTCAGTGGAGGAAAATAAATGGGATATGTGCTCCCCCATTCCTTTATCTCTTTCACTCTTCCCAGTAAGTTTGAAGGGAAACTGCTCAGTGTTATCCATGGTCCCTCATCCTGCTTCCCTCAGTGTCCCTAATGCAGTGTAACATTCAAGAGTGTTGCCTCTGTGGTTAGATTGGACATCTCTCTTCTGCTGTGTGACACCTGATATGCTTTTATATGCTCAAAATAACAGCAGCAGGGAGCTCTGGGTTAGAACTGCTTTTCTAACTAATTAAAGTTTTCATACAGTAATCATAACAAAGCAAATCCAATGGAGGTAATATGCAAGAAGAAAATAGTTGTGCACACAGGCCACAGTAAGGAGCTGCACAGACAGCATATGGCTCTGTTTACATACACAAAATTAACAGTATCAAATCCAATTAGGAAGGTGGAGATCGTTATCATCACGTTAGTCAGCAGTTTCCAAGTGTGTGAATCAAGAGTTCAGCATTTTCTTCCCAGTCTGACTGATGCTGAATTGTTGGGCTTGTTCCCTTGATTTCTGATACTGTGACTCTGGTGAAAGGTCGATAGAGAGCATAAACCCAGGACATGAACAATGGGTGTTCCAGCCCAGCCTGCAGCAGCCTGTGCAGCAGAATGAAAGCTCCAGAAAAGCTTTCCTGCTTTTGGGCATTGTGGACAAAGAAATTCCCTAAGCAGTGTCTTCTGCTTTTGTTCAGTCACAAAAGAGTAGGATTCTGTTGTGAAAGGGAAAATATTAAGGGAATTTCTGTTGCAAATGTGTTCAGGCAAGAAAAGCACAATTCCAGGCTCTTCCATGCACTCTCAGTGTAATGAGGGTTATTCAACACAGCACTTCATGCCGTGGGAGAAGTTAGGCTGATACATCTGTAATACCTGGGTTTAAATTTCTCTTTGGGGTATCCCTGCTGGACATGGTCAAACACCTTCTCCTCTTAATAACTAGAAGTCACAATATTGAGAGCTGTCACCTGTTCAAAGCATCTCCTGGCACATCTTCCCTTTATGGCTGAGCCCTTGGGCAATTCACAAAGAATTTGGGGGTGTCTGGTGCACACAATCACAGCCTGCAGAGCCTCCCCCGAGCACTTGGGTTCAGCTGTGCAGACCTCACAGCTCTCAGATCCATGGCCCTGCTGATCCCAGTGACACAATTCCCCCCTGTAATCCTGCAGTGCTGTACATCTGAGGGAGAGGTCCTGCCACCAGGTGTCCTGCACAACTGGGCTGCTGACCCTCAGCCAGGGAAACTCTCTTGGACTCTTACAAGTTGCTTTTTCTTACATTATTTAATTACCCTAACCTTGGGATTACATTTCTGTCTTTTCCAGGGATGTGATTAAACTCTAATAAAATAGCCATTTAAACTTAAATAGTTTTAAACAGCTGTAATCCCCTCAAAGAAATTTTTTAGCTCAGTTAATGACTGCTAGCTGAAATGTTATGTTTGTAATGAGTTTATCCAAAGGAACTTAGAGAAGGCACCTGATGCCTTAGTGCAGAATGCTGTACTGCAGCTAAATTTGGTTTTACAGTTTCAACAAATATACTCACCGTTTTTAAATAAAATGCTTTCATTATTTAACAAGTAATTTTGATAAAAGATTGTATGGATTAAACATATCAAACTGGTGTTCTTCTTAATCATGAAGTACACAAAAACATTAGCTCCTTTGTACTGTTTTTGGCCAAAATATCCCCTACACTCATGGCATATGATGAAATGTTGGTATTATAAGAAAATTTCACATCAGTTGTAACTTTGTAAAACATCAGATGTCAACTACCTCCCTAAACAAACTCTCAGTTTAAAGAATGGTTGAATTCTATCCTGACATTTGGAATGGCTTGATGATGATGTTATGCTAGGAAAGCAGCATCCACAAAGAGAGGGAATAAGGAAAAGAAGAGTGTGTAGGCAAAATAATGATTTTTTTCTTGGAGTAGGATATTTAAGTGTTTCATGTCAAAAGCTTAATGTGCCTTGAAGTAGTCATAGAATTCCAGATATTTCAAATTTGTAAATCCACCAATTATTCCCTTCCCTTTCAATAGGTTGCTGATTTCTAGTCTTTCTGATAAAAAGAAAAATGAGATATGTTTTAATATTTAGTATTGAAATAATGAAACTCGTAAGTAAATGAAATATTTTCATTTGGATTTGGATTAAAAGAAAAACAAAAATCATGCTTCCAGCTCATATGACAAGCAACAGAACCCACATGGATTTTATCAGCTTATGACAACTAAATACCTGGCCAAAGGAAATTAGAGTGGGGTTGATACATAAGTCAGTGGTAGGTGCCAGTTGGCTGATTTCCTTATCAACCATAACTGAAATTTGTGAATGCAAAACCTCAGCTGTAAAACTGCACAGCTACCTGTGTCATTGGAGAGTGCTGGGGCTGCTCTGGGAACCTGGGCACACTTGGGAGGGCCTGGAGCACACTGAAAGTGCCCAGTTAATGCAGTTTCTGATCAGAAGTTAATTCTCTTTCACTCTGTCCCTTTACAGGGTGATTCTGGTTCTAGAATTTGCTCTGGACAGGAAAAAAAGAGCAAGTAAAGACAGAGAGTCCTTTGTCATATTGTCATATGACAGATAATATGACAATGACTGTTGTGGTCATGCAAATGAGATCTTCTTGTTCCTGGTCGGTTGGAATCATCTAACAAGGAATCATATTCAAATTTTAAAACTAGAAGAGTTTGTGAAATACTAAGTCCGTATTTTTTGCATGGCTGTTTTGAACTTCTGCAGGTCCCCCATGCAGCAGACAATTACAGATAATATTTTGAGCTATAACTAGCATCTCCTCACTCCAAGAATTTTGATGATAAGTGCTATCATTGGTATCCAAACATGCTGAAGTAAGACTAACTACCAGTGTCCCTGAAAGATGCTTAGGTAACCAGAATGTGCCAAAAATGTCAGCCAAGATGATGTGGCTCTACCACTTTGTTCTGGCCAAAAGAGCAAACAGATACTGTTTCCAAGCAAATGAAATAAACCAGCTATATTTCTATGAAAAAGGAAAAGTTGCTAATATTTTCTTTATCTATATCCTGATGCCCCCAAGTATACAGAACCTGCCCTTGCTATTCCTTGGCTGCTGCTGGCCAGGACGTCCCACACCCCCTGTGCTGTGCCAGGACATCTTGCTGCTTTGTTTTCATTAATAAGTGTCAATGTGACCCTCAGCACGTGGGCTTTCCAGGACTCTCAGCTAAATGGAGATCCTCACAATACTCTATTGTTAGCAGTGAGCCAGGCCTGAGGAGCTGGGTGCCCCTGGATGGTTGAAATCCTGAGCAGCAGCAGCAGTGAGCAGTGCAGCAGGAGCCATGTCTCTGCCCTTCCGGAAGGAGCTGGAGAAGTACAAGAATATCAACGAAGATGAAATACTCAGCAAGCTCTCAGAGGATGAACTGAAGCAGCTAGAGCATGTTCTCGATGACCTTGATCCTGAGGTTAGTGATGATCATTGCCATGCTGTCTGTTAGAAATGCCACACGCTGCAGCATTTTTTATTTGTGTTCTGTTACGGTAGGGACAGTGTACCCTAAGGTATGAGCAGCTCAGCTACAGGCATTTTGGTTGTTTTTCTGCTGTGGTGTGCTACTTTTCTAAAAGTTACTGTGCTCTTTGTCTATCCCATGTCTATTTAGACATGGTCTTGTCTGCAATCTAAATCTTTAATCATGTTGGCACACTGCAACACAATGAGAAGCTTTTTATGGCTGCTATTTCTGAGCACAGCAATAAACAAACATAACCTGTGTTTATGGAGATCAGGTCTTTTGAACTTCTGAAATCTGTTGACCATGTAGTTCAGCACATATATTTTTAGTTGAAGAGAACATATTTGAGCATGATCAAGAAAAGCAGGATTCAGCTACACAATTGTCATTTTCCAGAGAGTAAGAATTGTTGGAATATTTGAAGACATTCTCTACAAAGAATTTTAATATCTCTGGTCTGAGAACCACTTGATCCTACAATAATGAGGTTACAGCCACAAGCGTGCAAGGAATTGTGACTGTACCTACCCAAAAATATTCAGACTGGTGTAGGAGTTTGAAAACTGGCAGATAAAATGTTCTGTCTGGAGGCAAAATGAATTTGGAGAAACACAATAGATTTATAGCTTCTAGTTCTATAGCACCAATTTGCCTGGAAATTAAGGGAGGGCTTTACTGTTCTCTCCCTCCATGTTGCCACTTCCCACACTACTACCACTTCTACATTTTCTGGTATTTTCAAGTATCTGGCATCTCAAATGGAGACACAGAAAGCCATTAAAAAAAGCAACATCAACCAATCAAATAAATCAGGCCATAGTGCATTTGTAGTCAATGCTATATATGTGCAGTTGGAGCACTCTGGGCACATTTGTGCATGCACAGACAAAATAACTGGTGATTTGAGTTCACTGGATGTGCCCAAAATTTCCAGGGTATTTGCCATGGATCAGACTTACTGTGCATGTTCTGGTCAGAGAGGAAATGTTTCTGCAGTACTCTGAGGCACCTTCAACACACTGGCTTTACTGCACGTGCACTGCAAGGTCCACCTACCTGTATTTCTTTCTGGGATTTCCTGGACTGAAACATGGGGGACTTATGCATATTCCTATCTTACAGGATGCAGATGGAATCACAGGATCCCACAGCTACATGTTGAAAGTGGGAATTATCTGCTGGCTTCCTCATACTCTGAATAGCTGAAGTCTACCTCATTCACCAGTCTCTTTAGTGCATGCCATTCATTTCTGAAGTCTGAGAGACATCTGCTTTAGAATGAAGGGGTTTTGTTTTTGTTTTTTTTTTAGTGAGAGAAAAATGGTGAGGAAAAAGAGTAAAGGAAATGTTTATAAAACGTAACCTGGTCTATATACCTGGACTGCAAACTCTGGTTATAATATGTGTAACAAAGGACTCTGACCCTAATTCTTTGATGCTCTGACTGTGAATATGGTTAATACAAATATTAATGGGTAGTAAATCAAGATGACTGAATGATATGCTGGGGTTTGTGGTTACATTTAGGCAATGTGTGTTACTGCTGTCACCCAAGAGCATTATGCAAAGAATGATTTCACTTAAAAACCAAGAGCACTGGGATGAGATTTGGAGCACTGTGTGAAGCTGCTCCTCTCCTTTCCATGCCCCTCTCTCTCACAGAATGCCCTGCTTCCAGCGGGATTTCGGCAAAAGGACCAGACCACGAAAGCTGCCACGGGCCCCTTCGACAGAGAGCGCCTGCTCTCCTACCTGGAGAAGCAAGCGCTGGAGCACAAGGACAGAGAAGACTTTGTACCCTTTACAGGGGAAAAGAAAGGTACTGTCCACCCTGGTGCTGGCATTGGGTGACACTGCCTGGCTGCAGGCGTGCTCTGCTGCCTGGCTCTTCCGTGCTGGGACACAAGAAGGGAGGGCTGCTACAGTGCAGGGTGAGGCTCAGGACTCAGACCTAGAGCTGCTGGAACAGAGGGTGAAGGGGGGTTTATCTGCTGCTGGTGTCTGTCTCTGCTCTGGAGTGCCAGTGGCAGCTCCATGGCCTGTGGGGGGGGTACAGGAACACAGGAGCACCAGTCCAGCAAAGGGCTCAGTAGCAGCTCAAGCACAAAGGTGCCCTCACCAACCCCACAGGGACTGGTCCCTGTCAAGCATTAGGCCCATGCAGGGCTGTTGCAGTGCAGGAGGTGTTCAGGAGGAAAGACATAAATGCCTTTCTGAGTGAATCTTGCCTCCAACTGCTGTAAGCAACAGCTCAGGGAATAAAGTTACAAAAATAAGTATTTTTCCACTTGTTTACTAGGACATCTGGCAATGCTATTCATGCAGACACTTTCCCTGCCACCCTTGTCCTACAGCTACAGGAAAAAAAGGGGAAAAACAGGAAAACCTAATTCTAATAATTTAAACACTGGTAGGATAACCTCAGGGCAGGAACAGTCGTAATTTAAACAAACAATATTCCTTTAGCACCACTAGCTCCTTTTCCTTGTTTACAAAAAGTGGACAAAGATGATGGCCTTAGGCAACCCTTTCGTTCAAGAAGGAACTTCCTATGTCTGGGTCCATTTCTGGCTATGGAATGGATTTGTCATTATTTCAATGGGATCTGCTTAAGGGAAAGCAGATACTTCAAGAAAGTCAAGGGCAGCATTTTTAACATTACGTACCCTTACCAAAGATGTAAAATGTTATTTATATAGCATTTCATTGGTCAGGAGTTGTTACTATCATTACATTGTGTTCTCAGTCTTTGAAACAATGATTTCAGACAAATGAGACATTTTTCAGCTCGATCTGATTGATGTGTCATTTTACCATGCAGCATATTCTTTGACCTACTTTTTCCCCCATCAAAACACCTACATACTGCTCTTCACAGGGCTGATTGTGAGCCCACTGACACACAGTGACAGGGTAGTGGTCAAGCACACACTGTGCAGGAAGGAAAGCACTTTACTGTAGTATGGATTTATTGCCAATTGTTTCCAGTCTCCTGCACACTGCTGTGTCAGAGCAGTGCAAGTCACTGCTTGCAGGTCCCTAGATATTTATGCCAACACCTTCAGTCACGTCTCACCATACTGATATTTACAGACTTAACATTAAGGTTTTGCATTTTTCACTGTAGCAATATCTGAGATCTCCAAATAAGCCTGAAACATCAGTGGACAAAACCCAGCAGTGTGTGGAATTGTATATACCCATAGGACTGGCCCTAATCTGTACAAAATGAGTCCCTCTATTGTCCCTGACAGTGGTACTGTATGGACTGGGCTGTTTATTCCATTTCAGTTTTCTTTTGATGAAGCTAAAGCAATATTCCTACATTTGCTTCCAGATGCCCTTAAAGTGCTTATTAGTGCTGCTTATTAGTTCCTGGTGTCTCTGGTGTAGAAATACCACTGCTTTGCAAACACAGCCAACCACACATTTCACTTCCCCCTGAGTACAGGGTGAATGCAGCCCTCCTAGCATTTAAAGCTGTTCTTAATTTAGCTTTTGATTCACTGCATTCATTTACTTCAAAATTACAATTTCAAGAATTATTACAATTATGAGGTAATGACAGCATTTTAGGCTCAAGGAATTATTCCCTTAATTTCCTCTGTTCTTTGTACAATACAAATTCATGACAAAATCCTCAGTATCAGCTTTAGCAGATTAAGTCAAATGAAAACAACCATGTGTTCTGTGATTTTTGCAGTCATTTTACAGTCATAATCTAAACACACAGAATTACACTACATTTTCTTTGAAGTCAGAGGCCAAACACTATGAAAATACCCTTTGTTTCTTTATTGGTTAGAAATAACTGACATAATCCGAGATCTGATGAGGTCCAGTACCTTGACAATTGAGAACTGATGGGCTGCACAGTGTCATTTTTGTGCTGCTTTAAGGGAACTGGCTTTGAGAACAAAGTTGTTTATTTTGAGCTTGGCATATCCTGAATTGGTACTGGAGTGTGATTCCTGCTGCCCCTCTGTGGCTTGGCAGGAGATGTCCTACAGAAACACCACCAGACTTCCAGCAATGCAGAAGCTGAGCCTTCTAAAACATAGAACTGAAATCTCCATCTGCCAAAGGCACTGAAATCCTCCCATGGATTGTAGGATAGTCCTGCTAATTGGTTGAATCTGGTGAAACGTGATGGAAGTTGCACAAAGCCCATGTGTGGCTATTCCTGGATCTTAGAATCCTTGCTTGTACCTGCAGTGTCACTTATTTTGACACTCTCAATTGAAAAAAACGTAACAACAGGATGGCTGTATTAAAATATAAATTACTTGATTAACATTTGTAAGAAGATATTTCCCATGCAAGGAAACAAAGCAATCCTGAATGACATTTTCAAGATCTGATACTACATGCTAGATTTAAAGTCACTTTAATTAGAGAGTAATTAGTGTTCTTCTAAAGCTCAGTAATTAGTTCAGGAAAAAATAATTGAAATTTCTTAAATGTGTCCTCAGAAGAATTTTAAAGAAGGATATCTCTTGAGGAAAGTCTTATTTCTCACCTTCTGCATGTTGATGTCTCTAAGGTGTATTTACAGATTGGTAAATATTTATATGATTATATTATATAGATTTCTGTTAAATTATTTCTTTACATTCTAGAAGCACTGTAATGTAGCCATTCTTTAAATAACCCCAAATTAATTCAATGCTATTTTGCTAGTTAAAATTAAATTTTCAAGCAGCTCTAAAATGCATCCAGTTGTGTATATTTGGGAGGTATTGATGCCAATTTGCCATTTGGTATTTATGACCAAAGAATATTTGTGTGTCAGTAGGATTATAGAGTATGTCAAGTGTTGTTTGAATATTTGTCAGTGTTTTGTACTATGATATTTGTCTGCCACTGGAAAAGAATTTATTTTTTCAAGTTTAGGAAGTGAGATGCTTCTACTAAGTGTAAAGTGACATTTCTACCAGTTCTTACAATTCTCATACAAAGCTAAAACTTGGAAATTCATAAGCTGAGAAGAAGGTGGCATTTAAAATATCCTCCTTCCAGTCTAGTCTGTGGTACATCCTGATTTTTCATCGTGACTGCCTCTCATTTTTTGTTGTTAATATTTTATTAGAGAGTTCTTGACCAAGAAGCAATACCAAGCAGCTGCTGAAGGACAAAACTCAGTTGCCTGTGTTGGTCTCTATATGCTGAGCAACCATAAGGTTTTGATTGTCCTAGAAAACAAGCCAAAACAAATTCCAGAGCTGACAGGGATATCCAGAATGGGTAAAACACAGGAAGTGTTAAATATGAGCCCAGGACAGGGGGGCTGATTATGCAGGGAATTGCCTTGTTTTTGATTGTAATTGTGGTTTCAAGAGGTTGGAGATGTCTGGCAAAAACAATCAAACGTATGGAATGCATTAGGGTTTTGGCCCTGTGCCATATAGCAGCTCGGTAATGTACTTCATTAATTGCTGTACAAAAAGGATTCAAGCCTGTATGGGACAGATCTCAGATTTCAATGGAGAGCCGAGGTTTGCCCAAACCGGGGCTGAAATGATCACAGGCACACACCCAAAGCTGGCCACTGAGAAATGTTTTCAGACTGCTTCACCCACATCCTCCCTAATGCAAGTCAGGGCCGGGTGCTCCATTTGAATGCCCCATTGTGTGGTTTGAAATGATCTGGTGGCTTTCAGGAACTCTTGTGCAACACAGATGTCTGTTAGTAATGAGCAGTGGAGGCGAGGAGTAAAGGCTGATAACCGTGGCCATGGTGATGGGCAGTTTGTAAGTGTTTATTTTGTGTATTTTGGATTTGTTCCTACTTAGGATGGATGTTCTAGAAATCCTTTCATAGTACCTGATGGTCTGTGGAATTACTTAGACTGACCCACTGCACTTAACACATACAGATGGGACAGGTGGTTATCAGACTTCCATCACTTCCATGTGAAGTATCATTTTCAGGTTCGTGAATGACCTTGGAATAAAAAGAAAAGGTGGCAATGCAGGCACAAAGTATTCCAGAGCTCTGTCAGTGCTGCATTTTCTCTGCAGTCTGTACGTCTGACCTCAGTTAAGAGCTGAGAAACAGACATAAACTGGTAATAGCATTTCTGCTTCTGCTTTGTTGCAGGGGTTATCTGAACTGCATGGTACTAATGAAACATAATTTTAAAAAGTTCTTCTGTTATGAGATGTCATTAGCTACGAAAGGTTGCTTTAAGGATTACTGCTTCAATCCTTCACCACTGTTCCTGTTTTCTACAAGGTCTTCTGCTTCTTGCCAAACCATTTTATTTTGGATCAGATCCAGTTCTCATCAAAGTCATGGAAAAACTCCAGTGGATTGGGCTATTATTATTTGTGGCTGGAAAGGGAAGGGGAACATGCTTGTGTGTGATGAAATACTAACATTTTGAGCTGATTGATAAAAGGGAAACAGAAGAAAGTACCAGAGAACTTTTGGCCAAACCTGGGTTTTCCGTTGCTCTGGCAGAGAGCATCTATGTTGCATGTGATGCTGTGCCAGGCAGAGTATCAATACACAGCACAGTAATAAGGACAGTCATTTTCAGAAGGTCAGGGTATTAGAGTAGATGCTAATGAGTTCCAATTGCACTGTGTCCAACAGACTGCTTTCAAAAGTTAGGGTTTAGTATAGAGACACAGTATCTCTCTTGGATTGACATGGCAGTCATTTCACCCCCAATGCTTAAATGGTTTGGCTCAATTTTTGCCACCTTTTTCCTATTTTTTAGGGCTTAAATTTAGAACTGATGTTTGTCTCTTAAGGCATTGAAAGCATTGCAGTTGCTGACAGTAATGCCTCTAGCTAGTGCCTCTCACAGCTTGCTTCTCTAAAACTCTCTTTTAGTTGCTCATGACTTTGCCAAACTTGCACAGTTCACAGTGAAATTTCCCATGCTGAGAGGCTGCCTCAAGTTGAATTTTTGGAAAGTGTCAGCAAAAAGGACTTAGCTGCTTCCAAGAACAAGATTAGGAGAAAACACATTGTTTTATCCATCTAGAGTAAATTTTTCCAGCTGTTTTTTTATGACCTGCAGTGCCTCCATGCTTTGAAGAGAGGACTTGAAATGTATGCCCTTTGGAATCCCCAGGGAAATACACTCAAGTCTGGCATCCTCAAAATATTGTGCTTTCTTGTACATCCAGTTCGTTCTAGCGTTCTGCAAATATTCCCCCTGCTGTGAGTGTTGGTCAGAGCTCCTGCCTGCCTGTGCAGGCAGCACATGTGGCAGCACAGCAGTGCCCAGAGGGACCCAGCATGGCTGGGCTCTTGGGGTGTTCTCGAAATTCCTCATCTGAGAGGCCCCTCTCACACCAGGACCAAGGGCAGGGAGACTCCCTCCTGCTCTCACAGAGCTCCCCTCCCTTTGTAAGGGCACTGTAAGGGAGAAAAAAGAGTAAAGAGCCAGCAGAGAGGCTGGGGCAGAGAGGGGGAGTGGGGAGTTTGAGGAGCTGTATGAATATTCCAGGATGAAGGAGTAGATGTGGCAGCTCTGAGGAAAGGAGCTGCAGAGAAGAGCAGTGGTAAGGAAGGGAGGGCAGAACAAAGGCAGGTGATGGGAAGCATGAGGACTCAAAGATTTTCAAAACCAGGAGACAACAGGATATGGGGAAGGCACAGGGGGCAATGAGGGAAGGAAAAGAGGAGAAGAATGTGTTGGGTGGGAGAAAAGAGGCCAGAAAGGAACATAACTAGTGTGGTATTCAGCCCTGCCCACGTTTCAAGGGTCTTTGATGTCCAGAAGGACCTGAAGTGCAGTGGCACAGTTGGAGTTTCTTCCTCCTCTACTATTCCACATCAGACACAGGAGCTTTCTGTTCTCTTGGTGGAGTGGGTGACCCAGGAGGTGACCCAGGAGGTGACCCAGAGGACTGCCCTGACTGTGGGCAGTTAGGATCCAGAGGCTGCATCCTAACTTGTGATAATCCATGCGAGGATCTGAAGAAATTCTGGGCTTCCTTCTGTTTTAAAAAAGTACAAGTTGGCTTTTGTTTATTTTTGTTTGAGCAAGCATACTTTCCAGATTTCTTTGAAGGGTGTTGCTGCAGTGGCAGAATCACAGCATTCTGATCAAAGTCAAGGATACCGGTGCAACTCAAGTTCACTTTTTGTGTTTATGCACAATAGATTTAATAACTTTGGAATGCTTATCTTTGCAGCCTTCCTATTCCATTGTCATAATTTTTAAGGCATAGAATATGCTGACACTAATCCAAGAGCAACAGAACAGCAACAATTACGATACTGCATTTTTATTACTACTGGCGTTCAGCTTCACGCTTACTTGAACTTGGCCTGTTTTCTTCTTCATAATACAAATTTATTCTTGGTAAGAACTAATTTAGCTCCATTTTTATAGAATATTTGTAGGGAGGTGTTCAAGAAAGCCTCAACGGAAAAGAATAGTGTAAAATGGAAAAACTGAATCAGGTGCCTGTGATTTATGCAAGGCAGATTTCCAGGATTATTGAATTTCACTCCCAAGGTCAGTGTAGCATTTTGTAATTGAGAACAAACAGGCACTCACTGTAGTCAGTGATTCATTGAGAAGTCAGAAGTAGCAAGTGTAACCAGGTATTTTCTTGAAAGTACAATAATCTGAGCTGCACTTAATGGGAAAAGAAGGTACATTATTGTTTTACAATTACGGCAGAAAATTCATTTGTATTATAAAATTAAGTGATTATTCTTAAAAATTTTGATAAATAAAAGGAGATTTTTTACAGCTAATATAAATGGGCTTATTTCCCATTTTTCTGTGTTTTATTGAGTTTTAGCTTGTACAGTTTTGATTCGCATAAGATGGGAATAAATACTAAGTATATACTAAGTATACATAAATACTAAAATAAAAATTGTGGCAATTTATATTTATTCATAAAAGTCAAATGATATGAGAAGGAAGGAATAGAGGAGACATACCAGAAACGCTGCTCTAAATGCTGCAAGCTATAAACAAAGGTGAAATCCTCAAAATGTTTTTAGATTGGACTTGCTACTAAAATCTTACCAACTGCAAATTGGTAGGATTCAAATTCCTTTTTCTCCCCCTCCTTATATAACAATAAAAAAAAAAAACTCACTTCAGGAAAATACACTTGCAGCAGTTCCCTGCTCAGTTAATAAATCCTCCTATAGATGTGGTAGTTAATAATTACTGTATAAGAGGGTGGGGATCTCATTTCCTTGCTTTACTCTGACATTGCTTTAATGCAGGAAAAGAGCCCTGGCTGAACCAAGTGGCAAAATGACATCTATGGTTTCGTGACTGTTCCCACTGAATTTCTTTTTTTATAGAGAATTTGCTTTCCTTTTACCTTGGTCCACATTTCTGTGTCTCTCTCTAGTGCTTTCATCTGAATCCTAATTCCCTCTGGTTGTCAATGGATTTTGTTTCCCCTAGCCTCTTTTGAGGAAAACATGAACCATGTTGTATTTCAGTTTCAATAGAAGTCTTGTTTTTGCAGTGGTGGAAAGGAGTAGGTCTGCTGTTAAACTGAGCCAAGACAAAACTCTGCTCACTGCACTCACACTCACAAAGTCTCTGGTTTGTAACAAGCTGCCTCAGCCATCACCCAGGTCACCCCAGACACTTACCCCAGCTTGGCCAAAAGAAGGGGAGAATTGCAGTGTTGCACTCTTAAAATTTCCCACTGAAAGAAAGCACTTTGGATTCCAAACTTTGGGTTTCTATGCTTGTGTAAAAATAAAATGATATTTTATTGCAGTCAAATTTTGGTTTGCAGTTAACAAAAAATATGTTACTTTTGGACAGAAGTGTGGTTATTTTTGTCTTGTTAACAACAAAGTAGCCCAAGTTATGTATAAATAGAACTTTTGTCACTGTGTTTTTCATTTTCATTAGAAAGTTAAGCTATTACTATTAAGACTCAGCACAGAACATTAGCATATTCTGGAGACAAAAAATAACACAGCCAACATTAATTATACCACATAGAATAAAGTAAAAATAAAGTACCTTCTAAACCACAGTGTGAATATAAAGAACACCACGAGCAGCAGCCTTTCTTCATAAATCTCACTTTATAATAATAAAATGTCACTATTCCTCCAAGGCTTCTTCCAAATAATAAATTTTAAGTTGGACCATTGAATCAAGGAAGCCACAATCCATATTTTATTTTGTCAGTGAATTCCATGATGCACTGGATAATGAATTTACAATGTACAGATGTGGCTCTAGCAGACACCTCCTGAATCTTTAAATTCTGTCCTTAATTAAAGAAGGAAAACTGGTGGACAGCTGTCTATAAACAGACACACCATTTTGCAGCTAGTGGACAGGTAATAAATTCCTAATAATATGCTGAATAAAAAAGTTTTTCTGACCTCCATCTGCTGTGTTACAGCATCTCTTCACAGTGGAATGTTCTTATCTAGATAGCAGTAAAAAGAATATTTTTAAACACCACTGGATGCCAGCAAGGCCCACATACATTAAAGATATATATTACTAACTTTGACATGACCTTGCCCCTTTAAATATTTCATATAACCAATAATAGAATTTTTTTCTAAAACACTTGCCAAGAATGCATTAAATGAAACTATCACTGGGAATCATATACACATTTAACAAGATTCAGGCTGTTATCCAAGAATTACATATGCCTGAAACAAATGTTTAGAATTGTATTCCTATATATGTGAACTGGACAGAAAAGGTACGAGCCTCTACAGGTTTCCATTTCCCCTTGATTTCTTGCTGTGCAAGATACTTGACCTTCACATATCCAAAGTCCTCAGAGAAAGAACCATTTACACCACATACTGTGTCCAGTTTAGTCCAAACTCAAGGTCCTGTGTCCCCTTACAATGTTAAAAAGTGTGAAAGTGTGAAAGTTCAGACTTGGGTCAGTATTTGGTAAAAGTGTGACTCAGGTTTGGGCCTGTGAAGAATCACTTCCTGCCTGATGGAGATGCTTTGTTTCCACGAGCTGTGGCCCTGTGGAGTTTGCTGCTCCAGAGCAGTGTTACCAGTCAGGATAAAGATCAGCTGGATTCCCTAAATATCTCAAACAACCTACTGAATACTTGAAACTCATGTGGAACCACCAGTGATATGAAAGGAAAACACTTTATGGACAGTATTTCTCACTATTGATTATTTGGTTGTTCTGATTGATTGAGGTTTTCTAGCTTCCAGCACTTTAATGATTTTTTTTCCTTATGTCAAGCTGGCATCAAGTTAAATCTTAGTCAGTGGTGTCTGGAAGCTGCCATCCAACACTTCAGATTAGGTGGTAGCACAGTCAGTCTGAAGTCTAACCACCTGTGCTGCTGTTACACCTGGAGAGCATGACTGACCTATCTTTGCAGAGCTTTTCTTACCCTAGATTTCCACTTGATTTTTTGTTTGATGCTGCTGGGATGGCTGTCCTTAATTGCTGTGACCCAATGCAGTCACAGTTAAAACAGTTCTTACTTTTCACCCACCAAAGGCTTTTATCTTCTTGAAGCCTTTTCTGTAATTACTTAAAGTATCACATGAAAAATAAATCATACCATGATACTACTATGACTTTCTACATAACTTTCTGTCCAGTTGTGTACTCAGAAGTGGTTTAGCCTTGGCAGAAATATCTCTAAGGTAAATAATGTAAATCGTGTATCAATAAACCTTGCCAGTTTCAGAAATTTCCATTAAATTTTTTTTCTGAGCTTATTCAGTGACTTGAGTCATGGAAGCTGACAGCATAAAAATGGCTGTAGACAAACTTGTAAAAAAGATATAAATGAATTGGAAATTACTACATGAGGGAAAAATGAAGCCACAAAAGGATGACAGTATTGAAAAACCAGAGGCTAAGCACTGTAATTCAATACTAAATATCAGAATTACATTTATGAATGGTAACAATATGACTAATGCAGTTAAACTATTTTAGAGACATTTCAGAAAGTCACAGGACTAGATGTAATGCTTCAAGCAATACATCTAGAGTGTACAAAGCTGCACAAAAAGAAAATTTAAAGCTGACAGTGGGCCAAAGCTGCCTGCACCAAAGATCATCACAGCTTCATTACAACAGGGATAATTAAAGCCTGAGAACTTTGAGAAGTAGCTGTTAGGGACAAGGTGAGGGGAATATTGCACAGTGTAGAGTAGACCATGGAAATTCACTCAGTTATTGGAGCAATGGCACTGTCTCTTGCCTGTGGCATCATCCAGTGTAGCACTGACTGTGGGGCTTGGTCAGGAAAGCTGAGTGGGAGAAAAGCCCAGCAGTGCTGGTGACTGGGGTGCAGCTCGAGCTCTGATTTAAAGGGCCTCACTCCAAGCATTTGCAGTTACATCATCACAGTACTGAGGTTAACCATCATAGCAGCCTGAAGGAGTAGTGGAACTTGTGTTGTTCCTGGATTTATCCTGCAGTTTCCTCACTTCAGCAGACAGGCCAATGACCTCAGTCTTGGGGGAATATTGCATGGAAACACACATCTGCTAACCCAAAGGTATCAGCAGGATACAGAGCGAGACAAAATACGTCAGGAGTCTTTCTTGGGCAACATATGGTTCAGTTCAGACTTTTCAGGCATGCACAACTGACTGGGATAAGGCTATTTATGTGAATGATCACCAGGAGACACAGAGGGAAAATACTCTGGAGGGGCTAGGAATTAAACTGAGTTACTGGAAGAGAACAGGTTTGCTGAGCTTTCAGGATCATGTATGGAAATTCATGAACTGAAAGATTCTTGCAGTAGAATGGTTTTAACTGTTCCTGGTGCTTCCTTTGAATATAAGGATGAAATTTCTGCAAACTTTTTGTGTAGACCTGGTTCTGCCTATTTAAGGACACAGGACCTTCGGAAAAATCCCAGCTGGGACTCCTCCTGAGAGCAAATTTCCTAAAATAACTATCACCAACACAGAGCAGTAATCTGCACCTTTTATTTTTAGACTTATTAAGATCCTGGTGTGGAGGATAACATCAAGTAAGAAAGAGAAAAACATGCACGTGATAATATTTCCAAGCAGTTCCACTGTCACAGACCTATTCCTCTTCTGCCAGGAGGCAAAGAAGTTGTTGCAATAATTCATTACTCACTCTGGCTTTTTTTCTTATCTTAGGAAAAATATTTATCCCTAAAGAAAAGCCCGTAGAAACCCGCACAGAAGAGAAAGTGACCCTGGATCCAGAACTAGAAGAGGCCCTGGCCAGTGCTTCAGATACAGAGCTCTATGACCTTGCAGGTTAGAAAACATGTAGATATGATCCTCCCACGTGTCCAGCTCTTCTCTGCCCAGACCTGCCACCAGGATGTCTCATGATGCCCCCTCAAGCACCTGGTGCTTTCTGGCAGGTGGCCAAGCCATGGGCCACACATTGCCCAGGGTGATTGAAGTGTGACTCGGCAGCTGCTGCGTTTCAGACTTCTCTACTTAAAATTGATGTGTCAGGCCACAGGGGAAAGGTGAATCAGCTCATGTGATTTGGGGAAGGGCAGGGTGGGCAGTGGGCTGCAGGCTGGGCTGCTGGCACTGTAATGGAATATTGATGTGCTTCCATAAGGAGCCCTGGTGGGAATGCCAATGCATTAAGCTCATCACATGTACACTGAAATTCTCAGATACACCAAACAATAGAACATAAGAGTAATAACAAGTTCAGGTTGTATATTAGGGAAGAAAAGTGATTAGGAGTGTAGGATTGAAACAGTTTTCCCAAAGAGGTTGTGGGATTTCCATCCCTGGGTGTTTTCAGACTCCAGCTTGACAAAGCCGTGGCTGACCTCATTAATGCTGGCAACACTCCTGCCTGAGGGAGAGGCTGGACAAGATGACCCATAGTGGTTCCTTCCAGCTGGCACTTCTGGGATATGCATTCTACATTGACTCAATTGTTCAAAAATCTATATTGAAAGTGTCTGTAGCTCCAGAATTTGGAGCCCAAAAGACTTTGTCTACAAGCAGGCATGACGCACACAGTTAACATTTTATAAAAGGGGGTTTTGTTTGGGGAACTAAGTTACAATTTGTAGCAGATCCTTTCCTGTGGTCTATGTTCCTGCCATTAATATTGTATTCTCATGCTTGTTTACATGTTTCAGCTGTTCTTGGAGTGCACAACATGGTCAACAACCCAAAATTTGATGAAGCAGGAGCCCGTGGTAAAGATGGAAAAGGAATTGTGAGAAGTAAGCAAGCAGATTTCTCTTGTGGGCTGCATGTCATCTTTAGGGGCTTCCACACCTCTAGGTGGGGTCTGTTGGTCTAATTTAGTGTAATGTAACTGTGCCTAACTTTGGTCTAATTAATCATGAAAAGTGACTTTTTAAAATGCAATCTTAAAATTCATTATAATAACAACAGTAGTATACAAACAGATCATTCCTAAGGAAATTTGTTTTCCTGGAGAGCAGCATCTGGCTCTGCAGAGGTGTTTGAAAGAGTGGGAGTATTTAAGAGGCCAAGACTTACATTTCCATTCCATTTCAGTTTAGGCAGCAGGCAGAAAACAGAGTGAGCTGTAGCTAAGAGTTGGCCACAGTTCAGGCCAGGCCATCTTGCCCCAAGTACCTACATTTACACACCTGAAAGATGACTTGTAACCACTGGGCTCAAACGTGGCAGAATCCCTGTCACAGTCACTTCTGAGACCGGAGTCACCTCGAGCTGCATTCACAGGGAGGCAAAGACTGAATGGATGTGCTCCTGCCCCAGCCACTCCCTCTGATCTCCCAGCTCCACCTGGCTCCTGTGGCAGTGTGTGCAAACAGTGCCTGTTCTGGGGTTCCCTAGGGACACGGGAAACGGAATCGTTCCGGAAATCCCCAAGAGAAACAGCTGTAGTTACTAAAAACAAATCCAGAAATGTTTGGACTAAATAAACAGACCTTTGGTGAATCAGAACTTAGCTCAGCTCTTCCCACAGGAGGCTGGGTGGAGGGAGAAATGGGTGCATCTGAATTCCAAGCTTTTCTTAAGAGCTGCCAAGCCTTGATCCAGAGCTTGTCACCTTCAGACCCTGGGATATCAAATGGGCTAAACTTTACTTTTTAAGACAAAACTATGGAAAGCCCTTTCCTGGGGAAGCTACTAAAAAAATGTTTTCTTCTTCTAAGGCCATGAGAACAGCAGCTATCTTGTCCAAGGGTTTTCCTTTCCATCTTCCATTGCTAAAGGGGAGGTGGGAAAGTAGACAGGACACTGTGTCTCCTCATTTTTCTCAGGATAAAGCTGCTCTGCAAGCCTCCCCAGTGGGGCCCTGTGTGAGCTGCCATCTATCTCATAACAGGCAACTGCATGCATTACTAATCCTCATAGATTTCAGAATATTTTTGTTGTACTGAGTCAAAAAGTCAGCTATGTGAATCAGCTAAACTATGCTCCAATCACAGACCTACAAACCAGAAAATCGCCATCCCATCACTGTATTCTTTGGTCCAAAAGCAATACCTTTCCTGAGCCAAGTGAAATGCTTCAGTAAAAGTTTGTTCATCAAGGTGGCAAAACAGCATCATGATTAAAGAAACAAGAAAAACTCAGGGAAAGCAGCAAGAAGTAGAAAATGAGAATTCCTCCTAAGTCTAGCCTGAGTACACTGTGATGTCTCACCTGAGGACAGGGTAATGGGGTCTCCCCTGCTCCCAGTCTGGCAGGGTGTTTCCACAAGTGCAAAAAATGCTTTGCTTTTTTTTTGTTTACTTTCTATCCTTGCATCCAAGGTGAATTCTCTAAATGTAGTTTTCAATTCTCAGCTCCCTAGGAAGGCTGAAATATTATTCAGGGATATGTGAGGTCTCTCAGGGAATTAGTAAAACAAAAGGTTTGGCATCACAGGGAACAGAGTGAAAACCAGCTCAAGATTTGTCTATGACCATCTCTACTATGAGTTCTAAAAAAAGATGGGGTTTTCTATTGGCCCATGATATGGCATGAACTTTTACCCATTGCAATGACCAGCAATGTGTAGTACACTGAGACTTGAGCACAAGCCTTGAAAATCTCTCCCTGCCTGCAGCACAAAATAAAAGGATTCAAACATACTTGTGGTCAGCAACATATTCCTTTCTTGCTCCTAATGGCTTGGGTAGTCAGGGTTAATAAATTAATCTCCACAACTATATGTGTGGGAATTGGAAATACTAATTGTGTTTTAAGCTATGATTTTTATGCATCTCTGAGAATATTTATAGCTCATAGCTTCCAGCACTAAATACCATAGTGCTTTGGAACATGACTACTCAAAGATTTCATAAATCTTAGTGCTGGCAGACAGACTTACTTTTCATGCTTTGATAGTTTTATTATTTAGAAAGTGCAGATGGTGCAATTTTACAAGAGCTAATTGAATTTATACTAAGTCTGATAGTATCAGCTAAGAGGAGGAAACTGAGGGGCCTCCTGCTCATGTTGCTTTTTGTAGCACAGTCTATTCATAGGTGCAGGAACATTTTCTCACTAATATAATGGACAAGTTCTGAGCACACCTTTCTTTACAGTTATAAGCCAAAGTGCAAAGCAGCCCTTGCAGTATATCACATCCCAAACAATAGCCTTCAAAGCTGCTTTGGCTCCAATTAATTGTACAGGGATTTTGTATATAAAGGAGGAGTTTGCCCATGATGATGCTGCCCAGTCTCTGTGACCAGAGCCTCCAGTGACAGCTCTGGGTGCACAGGGGTGCAAAGGGCATGGCAGGGATAACAGGGATAATACTCCTGCTTGCAGGTTTTGTGGTTCTCATAAGCCCTTCCTGGATTGCTGCAGTACAAAGCTAAATGGGAATGGAACAGCCAGGGTGATGGTGCCTGTTCCTCAGATGACATTTCATGAGAGTTTGTGTTGCAGATGTGGTGAAAGGTGAAAAGGTCAAGCCCATCTTTGAGGAGCCACCTAATCCGACCAATGTGGAAGCAAGTTTACAAAGGATAAAAGCAAATGATCCTACCCTCACAGAAATTAATCTCAACAACATAAAGGTAGATGCTGTTGTTTGGTTAACGTCATCAAAGAGGGATTTATTCAAATATTTCCAAAGCCTGTGCCTTTTATCTTCAAACTCTGTCTCTCTTCACTGTTCAGAAAAAGCAGGACACTCAGGGAAGGGGTGGGGAAAGGACTGTTGTAGAAGCTCCAAGGTCATCAATTCCTGATACTGAATTAAGTGCTGATTAAAAGCCCAAGGGGTGACTCCCTTTGGCTGCCTTTCTCAGCAGATTGTAAAGGAAGATATCTCATGGGTGCTATGTAATCATCACTGGCCAAATTCAATTAGCCCACACAGGCAACTGGAGGAGGAGCTGGCACGTGGAGACTGAACAACTGGCAGAGGAGCAGGGAAGTAGCTCAGGGATGTCTGTGTGGTGGCCCTGGCCTGACCCAGTTCCAGGCAGCGCTGGCGCAGGCACTGCCTGTGGAGCCTCTGGGGCCACCACTGTGCCCAGAGCATGCTCTGGCCATTCCCACACACCCCTCAAACCATCAGCAGCGTTTCACTTGCATAGACTGTGCTTGTTCATCCATCAGTTTCATAATAATTAAAATCAGCAGTGTGGCTGGCTTTCCTAATTACTGGATTTGTCTGCTTACCCTAGAATATTCCTATTCCAACACTGAAGGAATTTGCAAAAGCTCTGGAAACCAACACACATGTGAAGACATTCAGCCTTGCAGCTACTCGAAGCAATGACCCCGTAGCTATTGTAAGTTTTAACATTACTGGG
>VZUA01005896.1:0-15276 GCA_013401035.1 Horornis vulcanius
GTGGGGCTTTTAATCTTAAATAGAGTAAAAAGTTCAGCAATAGCAATTGGCCTTCCAGTTCTTCTGATTCTCTTCGTATTTACACCAATTTATTGTTTCATTCCACTGGTGTCAGCAGTTATTTCCCATGTGTACTGCTTTTTTCACTTGTTGGATTTGCTCAAGGGGCTATCTCTACTTATAAAGAGTAGTGAAAAAGGAGAACAATACTAAGATGACTCCTGCCTACAAAATTCCTCTGTTAATGACAAAAACTTAACATAAAAATCTCAAAGCTTCCAAGGTTCCTGTTCCTTACCTCTGTTTAGACAGCTTGGCTAAAAAATCCAGAATCCAGGCTGAGTCACTTACCACATGGCATGGAAGTACAGTCTTGAGGGTGAGAGAAATTACAGGACCATTGATAGCACAAGACCATTTATAGCACAAGTTTATAAATATTTACCTTGTTCTTCAAAATTCTTTCCATCATTTATGTTGCTATTCAAAGGGTCGAGAAATCATTCAAGAGGTATGTATGGCCTAGTGAATATCTCTACATTCTCCAGTTTGTCACCAAATAGATCAAACCTTGCAGAGTCTATTAAATAGCTGAAATCCAACCACATGGGTTACCAAGCCTGCCTGCGTCACCACCACCGTTGGAGAGTAGGACGCCTGTGCCCAGTTTAGGGCAAAACTTTGAAAACCTTATTTCAGGATTGCTCAATATTCATTGCAGTGAATCAGGAGTTTCTTCTCAATTGCCAGGCTTGCCCTTTTCTCCCAGCCTCGTCGCCATAGCTGTATTTCATCTTCCCCAGCCACTTTCCCAAATCTATGGACTTCCCAGTACTATAAGGTTTGTCCAGGTCTCACAAATGATGGTTTGGTGCTAAAGTACTCCCACGTAACTGGCTCAGGCAATTATATCAGAGTACTGAAGATAATAATCTCCACTCTGGATAGCTCTGGGGTAGCCATTCAAGCACATATGTTGGCTCTGTGAATGGCTTCTGCAGCTATGCTCAAATCCTGATTTCCTATGCATACCTTTCATTAGTGAGTCCCTGGAGAGGAGAGCAGCCACACTTTCCTGCCACCTGCTCATTGTTCCTGGAGGCTCGTTTCACTCCAGGAAACTATCACAGGCCAGTTCCCCACAAGGAATGTCTCAATTCACCCCTGTACTCTTAGTCCACATGGCCTAGCTGTGAGAATGAGTTTTTAATCTCTCTGGGGCAGGAAAAGTCTTCTCAGCACTTTTACAGCTGTGTATATATTTCAGAGTGCTCTATAAATACAGCTCTAAATCTCTGTATTTGAAAGAGATGGTGGAGCATTTATTACAAGAAGTAACACAAGGGCCTGACAGGAGGGCTGCTGCCATTCATTCCCCAACTCATCCACCAAGGAGGGATCAGGTGGCTGTCACACCTGAGCTTCAAAACTACTCCTCAAGCAAGTTTGCTATATTATTCCACTGTGTTCCTCCTTTTGCATTTTCACCACTCCCTCAAGTGACAAACCTAACCCATGGGAATGCTTACAGTAATGCACAGAACGTGGGGCAAAAACCATAGGCCCCACTGAGCTCAAGCCTTACTGAAGGCTGAAGAAGTACTAAGACAAATCTGCTCTATGGCAATTTCAAAAGTTGTTTCCCAGGTAGTTACTTTAGCTACTATAAACATAAACAGGAATCTCAGACAAACCTCTCCTATTCTTCCAAGGAATTGGGATTTTGTGGTTGTTTATGCTCCTTGTTACCCTGCTTCAGCAACAGAGGTAATCCTTACAGTCATTCACCCTCATTCTTGGCAGTGTAACAGCCCAGATACCAAGCTCTGAATTCTCATTTTCTTCTGCCTACTATAGCAGCAACATTTGTGCCCATGGCTACTTCCTGGCTGGCCTGTTATCAAGGCTTCTTCTCTGACTTTGTGGCTAAGGCCAGTGCTGTTTGTGATGACAGCTGTTGCACTGGTGCAGAACCAGCCATCTGGTGACTGACTTGTCCTCTTGGACACTATTTTCTTCCAGCTGTCAGGAATTTACTGTTGGGCTGGAAATAATTTGGTATGTAAATACATACCTCATGATACTCAAGTTATTACTTTCATGGGCAATTCAGTGGTCTCATCGTAATTCCCATATCTGAGTGCAACCACAGCCACCTCGCTTCCCTCAGTATGGGGAGGGGTGGGTATGATCACTCAAGCCCAATAAACTTTTCAACAATTTCAAGCCTACAAATATGATCTTTTGCCTCTTTAGATTTAATAAATTCTCCCCAGCATGCCCACACTTGTGTGCTCCAGCTATGGGAATCCCAGACTGCTGCTTTTCTGAACTCTAAGAAGATATTTTCACCATTTCCCTCATGCTGTTATCATTCATTCCTAGCTGGCCTGTCCCAGAGGCATGCTGCTGACAGAGGCTGCTTGCTCTCTCTAAGCATCCTGCCTCTGATCTGCAGCCTTCTTATCACTGCCTCTTGGATCCATGGTGACAGCCCAGGGCCTTAGTAATGCCCCTCTTCCCCCAGGCAGACAGAAAAGCAGAGGGTCTTCTGTTCAAGAAAGTACATTGCATTTAATCTTTTCTTCCCCAGTGCCCAATTTTTTTTATTGGACTAAAAATTTACGGATTCACAATAGCACGTGTTTCTTGAGGGAAACATGGCTCCCTAACACTGTTAATCTAACAATTATTCTGCCAGCAATAGCTGCAGAATCTTTCTATTTGCATTCCTAATCTAACATTTAATCATCTCATTTGCTGCATTAAGACTTGATGTAAATGAATCCAGAAAATTATATTTAAGTGTTTTCTCTCATTTGAATTCTGATGTGATCCCCTATCCATCAGTGGTGCAATTAAATTGTTCCATTCTACAGCAGAAAAAAAAAATCAGTCTTCTAAATACAAACAGAAGCAGGCACATTATTCCATTCTACATTTTAGTGGAAGCAATTTCCCTCAAGATGTCCTAGTGATGCTTTCTGTAACACCTAACACTTCATAAGAGTGAGGTTTTTGTTTGAGGGATTTGGGGTTTCAGCTGACTGTTGGGGAATGCAGAGGTCATGCAGTACATGTAGGCTGGGACAGCAACAATTCACAATCAAAAGGTAATTCGCAGGTCAGGAATTGATATATAAATTTAAATTTCTTTCAGCTTCATTCCCCTGAGGCAATATCTTTATTCACCACCACCAAATGCTTTCCTGGTGGAGCTGCACAAGATTATTTCCACCCCGCAACTACCAGGAGAAAATTAAAGAAAGATGCACAAAAGTGAAGTCCAGAAGAAAACAACTGTGGATGCTCAAAAAAAAAAAAAAAAAAATTAACTTTTAGCAGGATTAACTGCTGTTCCACAAGCCCCATTTCACCGCTTTCTAAGGAAAGGAGTTAACTTTTCAGCCAAATAGCCTGTCCCCTTCTCCACACCCTGTCCAAGTGCCTGGCTGAGTCCTCAGCAGCAGTGCAGAGCTCTTGCAGCCTCCTCAGTTACTGGTGTCTCCTGCAGAATTCAGGCAGTCCCCAGAGCTTGCACAGTGTGAGCCAGATCCTGCTGCACCCCTCTTGAGCCAGTGTCCTCTCCTTCCCCTCTGCTTCCACCACACCAGAGCTGGGGAGAATTTCCCAGCCCTGATGGACACACAGCTCTGACTAACATCCTGTCCTTTTAGCATGGTGTAAGAAGGCTTCCAAGAGTATAAGGTTAATACTTTCACGTTCTCCTCAATTAGTAACAGAGAGCAGCAGAACAAGAACACTTGCTGCTCAGCGTGATTAAAGGGTTCTTTTTTTGCCTTTACAAGAAACCCATGAAGAGAAAATGGCAAATGGAGATAAGCTGGGTTTTGTGCATTTTCCATTTTATGCAAAAGTTGGGTTGCAGTGGTTTTGAGACACAAACCACGCAAGTGCACTACCGATTTCAAAGCCTCAGCCTCCACCACCTCACCAGAAATGCAGTCTGGGCTCTGCACGGCTTCATTCCTTCCAGCTGGCCCTTGGCAACCTGCTTTCCTGCATTTGTAACCCCTCTCTCCCCAGCCTATGTCGTAACATACTGGTAACAATAACAGTTCTGAAATCAAAATGCTTTGCAGGCCAAAAAGCTGAGCTCAATCAACGCAGGGGGAAAGCAAACCATGGAGAGCTATTGTTTCTGAAAACCATCCAAAAACTCTTGGCGCTTCAAGGCATTCCCAATGTCCTTTGCACTATTTCCAGGAAAAATTATTCCCAAGGCCTTGCATATTAAAAAAAAAATCTGGCTTATATCAATAAACATGATAACTGCTGTATTTTTCTCTTTAATCAGAGCACAGCTAGCATGTAGAAGCAATCAGAGCTGAGTCAAATAACCTGTTTCAAGTGTAGCATTTCAAAACTCTCATTCACTGTGTAAATTAACCCCTGGGACTCCAGAACCTGCACTTCATTTTTGAATGTCTATGTAATGCAAGTTGTTGAAGAACATTTGTGGGCAGATGTTGGTGAAGTAAGTGGTAGATAAGGCAGAAAGGCAGTTTTTCTGACCAAACACTCTTATTCAACTTGCCTGTCTTGTGGAAGAAGCAGTATCTGCACCAGTGCTTGGACTGCAAGCCTAGAAACAGAATTGCTGGTTCTGATCTCAAATCTCAACATACTGACATCAAACAAATAATTTAAAGCTCAGTAGGGTTGCAGGGCATTTGGAGATGAAGAGCCCATCTACTTTCCTCATCTGACACAGGAAATCCAATTTGCAGTTGAAATGTAAATGAAATTAGACTCAAAGACCTACATGGTGCAGGACAATATCATGGTTCAAAACACTGAATCAGAAACAAACCATTGACAACTGCTACTGAATCACTCCTATATATTGTTTTGACTAGCTGTCCAACATAAGAGTGTTGCACTTACAATCCAGTACAATCAAGCACAAATTTACAGATACCCGTTATTCAAGATGGTAGAATATATTTTGTGTCATTTTAGCTATTCAGAGAGCTGAGAAACCCTTCTACTCCCTGATTTACGAGAAATTCATGAGTATTATATAACAAAAAAAAAAAAAAAAAAAANTCTCTATTCCTGTCCACAGAGTTTCAGGCAGGTAGCTTGATGAGGAACTTATAAATGAAGTCTTAGATGACCAGGTGTACTTTAAGACCTTACAGACAAAATAAAGTCTTTAAGATTAAGAAAGGTGTTAAAAGATAAATGGCCAAGATGGTGTGATTTGTATTTACCCACTCACTGCTCCAAGAATCACATTTTGAAGATATAAGCAATGGTCTAATATTCCTGTAAAAACAGTGAGAAGCTTATGGCTAGTTTTCAGATTTCACACCACATGGTGTGTCTACCACAGTCTCACAGAAGAGCTGCTGCCTTCATGGCATGTGCAATGAAGCAGTCTTTCGGATACATTTCATGAAAACAAATCAGTTATGGGTTAGGGAATTGGCATTTTTTTCTAAGCAAATGGTGCACTTTATTAAGTTGTACCTCACATCTCTATCACTTCCCTACCTATTAGACTTGCCAAACATTTAACTTCGTCACCACATTTAACATGGGTATTTTATTTTCAGAATGATTTTGAAGTCTTTTACATGCCATGGAAAATGACAGCACAAATGCCTACTAACAACAAATCAGCTTCATTTCCTCCAGTGTTGTGATTCAATGGATATTATTAAAAATACATAATTACCCAGATTCAGTGCAAAGGATTGTATCACGAGGTTGGATTTTGTTTTGGTTTTGTATTAGTTTGGAATTATTTTCTTATTTTATTAATAGCTTTGCAGCTACTCTGCTTTAAAACTTGCAGCCTCAAAAACATAGGACTACCTATTGGGAAAACACCATTTAGCTATGCAGTATCTGTGCATATTTAAGAGAGTTTTCTTCATGTAGCAGCTAGTCCTAACATTGGTAATCTCTGCTCTGCATTGCTGGGTAATGGGATGCCCATGCATTAGGTGTTAGTGCCTTCGGGACACCTAAATTGCTGGAGCTAAACAAATGAACTCTTTTGTTATTGCTTTTGTAAAAGAAGTCCTCAATTCAGTATTTTTGTAATTTGTTTGCATCAAAGTTAATACAACCTTTATGAAGAATGACATTAAGTTGTGAGTCCACTCTGAACCAATGTAGAGCTGAAAGGCTGAAAAAACCACTCCATACCTTCAGGAAAGAAACACAGTGGCTTTTTCATTACCAGTAGAAAGCTCAGTTAGGGCATAAAAGTAGACTTCACATAAGTGAAGCTTAATAAAGAGTAACAAGGACAAAACCTTGGATCTAATCTGATTTCCTTCCCACCACTGCAGAGACCCCTGGAAAAGCCGGATGGCCTGGATGTTTCAGACCAGAGCAAAGAGCATCCTCAGCATCTGTGTGAGAAGTGCAAAGTTTTGGGCTACTACTGCCGCCGAGTGCAATAAACCTTCAAAGTGGCCTCTTCCCATCCCCATCATCCTTAAAGATTCTCTGGCAGCATGAGATCAACAGCAGCACAACAGATCAAGATAAAAGCTAAAATAATTGCCAATATTGCCTATCTGATAATATGCCTTACCATTAATAGAATGTAACATTTCTCCTGTGCATGTGCATGCATGCATTAGGTATTTACAGGACTATGATTTGTATACATATATATGTAAGTTTATATATGTACACACATGAAGTGTTACTGATGGTGTTCACAAGAGAACTACAGTTACAGGTTCTGCTGATTGTTTACACAGACCCTATATCACAGCCAGGTGAAATGAAGTACTTTTCAAAAGGCAAGGAATAATATTCACAAGGAATATTTGTTATATGTATGGCTTTTGCAGAGGTTCAGTAACTGTGGGGCCACTAATTGCAAGCACTCACCTACAACACGAACACCGTTCTTATTATATGACAAGACAAAGGAAGATGAAACAAGCCACAGCATAAAAGGAGAATTACTGCTTTCCCACTTTTAGAAAGTCTTAAGAGTTTTGTGCTGCTGATTCTTGGACTTCTTTCTGTTTGTTACCATCTCTTGGACAGGGTTTAGGCAAAATAATTTTTGCAGGACATGGAAAAAAAAAAGTGAATAATTGTTTGAGGGTGTGGGTTGGGTAGAAAGGGAATGGCATAAGATTCCAAGATGTTTTTGGAGAAGACAAAATTGGCTTTCTTATGCAACTACCAGATCCTTCTCTTGTCATATAATCCCACTGACACAGCCCCTTCTATGTGCATGGCATGTTCATTAGGCCACAAGCACACTAAATTTACTATGAATAAGGGGATAAGAATACTTAAAACTGACCCCAAAACCCTTAACTGAAAGATTAGCCAAACTTACTATTTATAGTAATTTTAAAGCCACTTTCTCGAAATATTTTTATGTCCTGTTTTCTACTATAGAAATTTGTTATAATATGAAACTTGTTAGCCATAAGGGTGTTTTGAGGCATGGAAAACACTCTATATAACCCTCATTCTTTATGTCTTCCTGAAGCACCTACATACCTGGGGAGAAATTTAGGAATTATATTTCATTGTCCCATTTCAGGTAGAACTTTGCACAGGGACTTTGCCTGCTGCAAAGAACATCTCATCAGGGATTGGCAAATATAAACTGAAAGTACCTCGAGACAGTATCCTGTTTGCATGTCTACATGAGAGTACATTGGCAAAGGGACACAACAAGCAATTCTATTGTAGCATTCACTAAAAAAAGATTAAAAGGATAATGTTTGAAGTTTTGGAAGGGGGGCGGGCATTTTACATCAGCAATTTATATTTTTATGAAGTTTCCTTTAAGGAGATTGATTTGTGTGAATGATACTTAGAGAAAATACTTTAAATCCTAAATAACTTGATGTGAACTAAATTTGTTCTGAGGACTAGTTCCATAATGCAGACAGCAGGAGGTTTATGCCAAGTGGTAGTAGGATGTTACCAGTATGTCAAGACAAGCTCTTATAAAGCAAGTTGAAAAAGTTATCATGAGCATTCACCTAGGGAACATGAAGCTCCTGACAAATTTGCTCCAGGGTGCAACTTTTGCCATTTCCCTGCTTTGCTGTAAACAGGGCAAGATTGCATCTGCTTGTTCAGGGGGAGTGGCATGTACGTATCTTGCAAACTCCATTATTTATGGGCAGCCCAAGTGACCCAGCCTGCTGGTCACAGCAGTGGATGAGCAGCCTGACTCCTGGCTTCTGAACACAGCTCTTCTGTAGCTCCCTGATTTTGGGCAAGTCAAAAGATCCTTCTGGACCTCAGTTTCCCCAGCTGCAAAATGGGGGTAATAATACTTTAGTATACCTACCTCACAGGAGAGTTGTGAGGTTTACTTAATATCTCTTAAGTGTTTTGGCATCACTGCATGAAAAGTGCTACGCAATGCTAAAATAAAATTAACTAAATTAATCACTTGGAAACTACTTCTGCCCAGTTGGCAACTCCAACTAAAATAGCTGAAAATAATATTCTTGAAAGTAACACTAATAAACAGTTCAGTTGCCTCTGTGAAGATATGCAGTTTTAGCATTTTCAAATGCAAACACATTCTTTTGCACAGATTCACAAAATACCTTAGAGACAAATTCTCTCAACAAAGATACTAATCTGTCTATACAAATAAGAAAATACACAAGCAAATCTAGGAGTGGATTTTCTAAGCTTGACCTCTAGGATTAATCTCAATAGTTTGTTTCAAGCATGAGTAATTTTGAAAGAGCAGCATTCTAAACCAGATATATTTTTTTCCTCTTGAGCACTTAATAGTACACGAACAAAAGGATCACCTAGTTGATGCACAACTAAGGAACATGTAGAGAAACCCCCTTAGATGAAGATAAGGGAAAATGTTATTTTATTTTCTTCCTGAAACTAAGATGTTGCTATCAAACATTTTGTTCAGTATTGAAATAATCTCCATGTTATGATAACCACTAAATCCAGTAAAATAGCACAACTGTTGATATAGCTATATCACTATATCAAACACCATCAGGTTCTGACAAAAAGCTGACTAAAAGATACCATTATAAGCATTGGTATTTTCATGACATTTCCCTATTAGGAATTGTTTATCCAGATTCAACACTGCAAGGCAATGCCTTTAGCTTATGGATTTTTAGATTGTACTAAAAATATACCTGATCTACTTTAACACGTCGATAGGTGTAGCATAATAATTCTTAAGAGCATACTTACAAGAGTTCAGTATTTATATTATTGGTGTGTTCCTAGGCAGAAGACATATAATTTAAGTAATACTTAGGATATTTGTAATGAGGAGGAGAGCGGATTTCCCCCTACACTCACGCTGGGGAAAAGCAGACGAAGAGCACAACTTGTGGAAAAGCAAGAAGCAACACTGCCGTGTTGGCACTGCCTAAGCCAGAGGGCGGGGTGCGGGTGGCATCGCCCGGGGCACCTCCTCCCTGCACCGGGCTGAACCTGCCTCCCCAAAGCTGGGGCACGGCGGGAGCACCGCGCCCGGCCGAGGGGGGGTTCCTCCATCCCTCCCTGCATCCCTCGGCTGGCAGCGCTGGGCCTGGGGCATTCGCTCTGCGCTCCGGGGCGTGCGGCTGGAGCTGCTGGACAAACACAGCCACATAAGTGACGGTGTGTAACAGCTTATGGCCATTGGGGTTTAGTTCGTGCCACAGAAGGGACGCTTCTGAATTTTCATTTCAAAGGAAAAAAAGGAAGATGGATTACAAAATGTAGATTTCTTCTATTCCCTCCCTCCCCACACAAAGCTAATTCACCTATAGATGTAACCAGCTCTTTCCAAATCAGAAAAAAAAGTATATGTGCAGATTTTTGACTGGAAAAAATGAGGATTTTATTTACCTTTTAAATTTTTGTGACTGCTTTCTGGTGTTCTCTAACTAGCTCTGCATTTAGAGCATCAGCTAGCAATCCTTGAAGGCATTAGTAGACAGTATTGGCAGAAGTGAAGCAAGCATCAATAAAAGAGTTTAAAATCAATACAGACCTCCCTAAAATGAGTATTTTTTAGGGGTGTACCTGAGAGCAGTTTGGCTCTGTGCATTGATTTGGCAAACTGGATTTTCAACATCAGATGTTTGCTGTTAACAGCCCACCAATATATCCAGCACACTCTATTTTTTTAAATTTTTCACCCTTTTGGAGACTTTTAAAACTTTCATTTATTTATTTAAAAACAACAACAAAACCCAACCAAACATAAAAAGCATGCTACAATTTGTTTCATGAGTTGGTCATAACATTTCATATCAAATTTGGCATTGGCACTCCTCTGGAAAAATGTTTGAGTAATTTGAAATGTATGTTGTAGGTTTTTAGCTGCTTTAACTTAATGATGCTACAATGAAGTTATTACAAATACTTCATTTAAAGGTGATGAAGAAAAATCTAGTAGTTTAAAGGATGACCCCATTTTAGCCAGTTTCTACTGCTGCTACCACAGATGTCAAATGATGCCACACAAGCAAAGTTTGAGGCCTTTTTGTCTCAAAGTTGCTATTTAATTTCAGATAAATACACAAGAGTATATATTATTTCTGAAAATAGGTGTATTTTGAAGTTCCCCATTATATGGGACTTAGTTTTTAAACTAAAAATGTGAAGTTGCATACGTCTTGAGAGAAGCCTTATACCTAGAAGTATTATCTACATTTTACCTTTTTGTATAACATGAAATTTAGATTATACACTGATTTTATACCTGTGACACTCTAGCATTTTTTTAAAAAAGAAACCTTCTTATAAGATTAAAAGTTTAGAGCTTTTGGAAACATCAGACCTCATAGATTAGTGCTCTTTGCCCTGCAGCCACATAGGAGATTTTTTTTTTTCCTTATTCTGGATACTAAGAGTCGTCCACTGAACAGTAAGCAATAAATCATCAACATGTGTTTTTCAAGTTAAGTAGATAGACATATATTTTCCACTTGCCTTTGCCAGCATATTTTAAAATGTGATGGAACTATCCCCATAGAAAAATCATTCTTTCAGATATTGCTCAACTCCCAACTGGGCTTCAGCCCGTATCTCTTTCTTATCTGCAAAACCAGTGCTGTCCATTGAGTTTGCTGTATCGCTCAAGTGCTCAGAGGGCTGTTTGAGATCTTAGATATAGGGATGATGGATTGTGTTTCTAGGATGAATTTCAAAGGGACAATCGTGTGCAGTTACTAGCTATAGGTGATTGATATAAATGTTTACCCCTGTATGAAGTATTTTACAGTTTTACTTGCAGATGTGTATTTATCTTGAGTTATACTTGACATAGAGTTTCTTTCAATTTTTTTTTTTAATACTATGTGTGTATTTTGGAAACCTTTTTAGATGTTAAAATTTTTGAATGGTTACAAATATTTCTTATAATACTGAATTGTTATCTGGAAACTCTTTGCAGTAACTTTTTTTGTATATATTTGAGGGCCTTTTTAAAGAAGTATTGTTTGTTTTTTGGGCAAAGTTTTTACAATTGGGAAGCTTTCAGAAGGGCCTTCCTCTCAAGTAGGATACTAACAGAGGTAAGAGTTTTCTTAAGTATTTTGCAGTATTTTGCAGAACTAAGGATGTATCTTCAAGAAAATATTTATGGAAATAATTTACTTTTTTTTTTTACAATGCTTTTGTCTGTATAAAGTATGCAACAGAACTACATTAAGAAGGAAATATTGTCTACATAAAATATTATATGAAAGTTGGTACATAATTCTGACAAGAAACCTTGCAATTCTTTAAGCCATATTGTTTTTGTTATCCTTGGATGAAAATATCAGTATTAAGTAACCAGTGTTATTTTTCAAGTGCTTAGACTTATATGAAAATGCTTATACGGTTTATTTATGTGTATTTGGGGAAGGAGTGCTAGAAAAGCTATCACTAGACATGTAGCAAGTGAGGAGCAAATAACAGCATACTGTCACTTTATGGCCTTGTGAGAGACACAGAAGATGCTGAAAGCACCGTGGAGACTCGGCTTTCAGAAACTCTGAAGCACAAGTGGTGGGTTTCAAATGGTGGCTCTTTCCTTCCCCATAACTAGAGGGGAAGAAAGTTGGTTGGGATGCTGTTTAACTTGACTTTCACAACTCTTTGCAGACTGTGAGCTCAACTATGCAGTATCATCTACAGCAATAATATCAATCAAAGGATGTAAGAGAAAAGGATTGAAGTAGATTATTGTAGGGGTTTACATTTATTTTAATTAGAACTCATAGCAATATAGAATATGCATGTGCACGTATTCGAAGCATTTTACACTTTACATTTCATGTAGTTTGATTATATTATGAAGGATTGAGTTTTTAGTTTGATATTTTACCATGCTAAAATGGGAGGTCTGCCCAGCCCTATACTGGATTCTTGTTTCCTTTAAAAGGTTATTTAGTACAGCACTCACTGCATTGTGTAATAGTGCTAAAACTAACACTATTTTATGAATTTCTTCAGCTTTAAAAAAAATTAACCTAACGGTTATTGCATTTGTTTAGCTGTACCCACTGTCCTTGTCAGATTCAGTTGGCAAATTGTGTAATTTCTTTTTCTGTAACTGTTAATAAACTTGTACAGCTAAAACAAACAAAACCTATGGACAAAGGCCTCAGAGGTACCAGTTCTGTTTCAGCAGTCAAGATGGCAGCTTGCTCATCTGGTGACTGTGTTGCTGATGAGACTGTAAAACCTCTGTTGTGGATTGTCCATAAAATGGCATTCCGACATGTGCCTTATTTGCTGGATAGTATACAGCTTTCCTCTAGTATTCTAGCATTTTAATGCTGTATTAAAGTATTGCAAAAAACCCAGCGAGAGCGTGGCATGATTTTCTTGAACACTCCTTCCTTTGACAATTTACTCCCAGCTGCAGTGTGTTCCTGGTTATGGCCTGGCCAGGCACAGTCTGGTGCCTGTGGAGCAAACCTGCCCTACCAGAGCCATGACCCAGACCATGGGAAGACTTTCCTCACTGCAGTGGGTCCCTGTGCTGCAAGGAGCCTGGTCACATCCAGGGTCACAGCTCTTCACTGCTAGTGGGACACCTCGGGTTAATGGTGCCAGATCCTCGTTTTTAGCAGCCTGGTGCTGTCTAGCATTCCTTCTCAAGGAAAACCTTCTATAATCAAAGTACACTTGTAGCCTTTGGTTGAATAGGAAAGCTTACGTGCCAGAAAGTTGCTTCAATGAAAAATAATATTCATCATTCTTTGCAAACACAAGAAGTTAGCAAGAACTAAGCCTACTAAATGCTTGTTGTGTATTAACAATGCTCTTCTCACACTCCCAGCCAAAGTTCAGCAGCAAGTAATTTTTCTCCTGAGACTGACAATACTGCAGAGATTGGAAGTTAAAATTAGGGCATCAAGAAATTAACTTTGGATTTTAGGTATCCTGCCTCTAACACAAGAGATTGCCTTCATTTAAAACAAGCAGAAAAATTTTATTAGACACACCAGCACACATTTTCCTATGCCTGCTAATCCCTGACAAACACAGTGCATATTTGCCATTTGGAGATCTTCACCACATTGACACCATTTCTATCACATAGCAAGCCTGATTTCTGGATTTGAGTCCTCATTCAGTCCACATGAGAGAAAGCAAAAACACATCCACATGTTTGTGCACTGGTATGCAATGGTGGAAGAGGAGGTTGACAAGGAAATATAGAGTTCTGAAGCCTTGAAAAATGACTGTTTCATCAAGTGATGGAAGATATCCCCAGCTGAGCCCCATGGAAATAGAAAGCACGTATTAAGAACTGGTAAATTTTTGTTTGAAAAATAAAACATACTGCGCTTCACTTAAAATTTGGCTACAGCCCTTTTCCCATAGCAAACACAAGCCACAAAGCCAAGCTCAGAACTACATTTTTCTTTTTACAGAAGATCTGGGGCTTCCCAAAAAACACACAAACACCTCAGATTTAGCACTCAGCTGAGACAAGAACACATGTTGAGTAGAACTGCAAAGTCTTAGCTCCCTATTACCATACTTTCTACGATTCCTCAAAGAAATAACTTATTTATATTTAAAGCAAAAGTAGATTAACACAAACAATATGGCATCAACAAAAACAATCAAACTACTCTTCCGTCATTTTTCATTGCCAAGCATTTCACCTTCCTGCTCTGCATGAATAAGGTCAAGAGAATGCACCAACCCCCTTGTAATGAAAGGGTCAAATGATTTCCACTCCAGGAAAAATAATAGAGCTTTCATTAACAGGGACTTCATAGAACTGTGATACTTTGAAATAAAAAGCTCTTTCAATATTCTTAAATGAAAACCCATTTAAACAGCACACCAAGGCTACTACTCCTCAAGTCAGTCACATCACACCAAAAGCTTCTCCTCAGATCCTCCCACTGTGTTAGCAGGAGAACAGACTAGACCTTGAATCCCAGCTGGGAAGGAGAAGCAGTCTGCATGAAACACTTGTGTAATCTCACTCAGGACCCACAGACATGGAATATTCACTGCCATATAACACAGTCAAACACCTGCTCCTGTCTCCATACCCCTCTGCAAAGTCTGTACACCAGAGACTGTGGCAAGGAAAAAGCAAACTGAAACACCAAGGGCTGAATGCTGACAGCCAGGTCTTTCCACTAAGGCCTAAAGACATCTCTTAACTAGAACATATCAAAGTCTTACTCTTGATAAATATATGTAGTTTGTGATCCTGAAAAACAGAATGCAACATTCAGGTTTGCTTTTCTCTAGTGTTCACCTTCTGGACTTAAAGAAACAGAAAATTTGTCAACTCCTGTGTGGGGACAACCAGCACTCCTACTCAACAAGCACTTTCGTTTTACTGAAAGTAATGCAATTCCTCTTCCTCACCATCTGTATCTCAAACACATTTCAGATAACCAAACCCAGAAAACTGGTCATGATACCAAAACTGCAAAACCATATTCAAACAATTTAGATTAATACCTCTCACAATCCTTTTGCAAGCTTCATAGAGACATTTTGCAAATGAACGTGCCAAGAAACACCTACCTCAGTCAGCCTTTACGGGGTCTTTATCCAAAGGGCCAAGACTGAAGCAGAGGCAATTGCAGTTGTGAGGTGTTAGAGCATCCCTGTTGTGCTGCCCAGGGTGGCAGAGACAGCCAGCACGGCTGTGGAAGAGAAGAGAGCACTGTGAGACAGCGCTGGGTAAAACACTGCCCAGGCACACGGCTCTGAGACCAGGAGCAGCAGCAACCCTGGGCATTCTTTGAAGGCTTTATTTCTATGCCATGAACTTAGATAAATAAAAATACAGTCATTAAC
>VZUA01006051.1:0-10737 GCA_013401035.1 Horornis vulcanius
GCACTCAGCCTCCCACAGAAGTAAGTTTGCTTTAGTCTGGAATACAAATACACAAAATTGTCCAAGAGCTGGAATAATTGTCAGCAATGTGAAGAGACTCATTAGACAGTCTGATTGGGTTTAAGTGAAGGGGCTTCCCAGCCTGCAGAGCACTCAGGCTGGGTTCCCAAGGAGCGTGCTCTCTGCAAGTCACCTTGAAGCAACCCTTGGCAGGAACAGAAAAGAAATCATCAAGTATTATTAATTATAATAGGTTGTTGTTGCTGGTTAAGATTATAATAACTTAATTGAAATACTGTCTTGAGCCATAGCTTAGTGTTCTTGAAATCAGGAGCTCACTCTTGGTAAAGTTCTCTGTAGTGAGGATTGGCCCCTAGACATCCTCAGATGTGCTGGCTCTTAAACTGAATTGCATCTCTTTCCTTTTCTGATACTCCGTGGAAAAACAGTTTAATGCATTTCTAGCTTTTCTAGCCTCAGGTCAAGTATCTGGGCAATTTAAATGTGTAAAAGCAGGCCCTTCCAAAAATGCAGAACAGGAGTAGTGATGCAGGATTTCCTTTTCCACAGGACCATCTTTCTTCCTCACTCTCCCCCTCCACAAGTTGTTTTGATTTAACGCGCCACTGTTTGAAAGTGTAGCTTAAAAGACCATGTTTTACTCATGTTGAATAATGTTCTGCTTCTTTGAACTTTGCCTCTGTATGAAGAACACAGCCAAGTTTTAAAAATGCAGCTGCAAGCTGGAGCTGAAATTCCCTTGCTCCCTCTGGCAGCCTTAATCAGCAGAGCTCTCCCGGAGCTGTGCGTTGCCTTTCAAGCACTGACAAAGCAGGATGAGCGCTGAGCTCGGCTGCCCAGCACTGCCTGCCCTGCAAGGATTCTGCTGCCTTTTCCATGCCCACATCTCCAAGCTGCATCACACCAGCTCCTTACAGCAGGAAGGAACTGGGGCTTGAAGTGGGATTTTCCCCTCTGTACAGCACCAGTTGCTGCCTGCTGTGATCACAGCCCCTGGACTTGTTCTGCTGGGTGTGCAGGATCCCAGCAATGTCCTTGGGGAGGGCTCTTTCAGAAGAGAGTCTTACAGTTTCAAAATAAACCTACTCAATAAGATGGCATGAAAATACTTAAATATGAAAGAAGAAAGGAAATTTAATAACAAAACAGTAGTGTGTTGGAGAAGGATTATTTCCATCTCTGCAGAAGTTCAGTTTAACCACCGCAAGCCCTTCCTCGTGAAAGGATGTGGATGTCTCACTTAACTGAAGCGTTCAGTTCTGAAAAGGTCAATGTGAAATGCTCTGCAACGACTTGAGTGCTTTGCTCTGGGTTGTATCTATTTTGTTTTAACAGAAAGATTGTCAAAAATTAACTCATCTCTTCAAAACAATTTGTTCCTGTCAGACTGGCCTTTTCCATTCCCATTCATCCTTTCCACTTCACTAACTCTCTGGATATGTCTTGGTCCCTTTCAAGTTAATAGCACAGGTCCAAGTGACTTTGTTTAAACTCTATCTGGCCTCTGTATTCTCCTGGAGTTCTGTGGGATAGTTTACTCCTACCACCCTTCTTGGGAATGATGTGAGAGTGCTGAGTATAGAGAGTCCTCCAAAATAAAGGAATATTAGCATTTCTTACATGAGAAATGTTGTAATTTAAAATTTCTCCATCTCCTCCTGAGTCTGTGGAACTCTGATAGAATAATTGTTGATAACATGCCACGTGAAAAATGAAATAGCTGGGAGCCAAATCTATATGTGGCAAATTGAGTTAAAGAAATCTCATAAAAAATAAGCAGTATATAAAAAAACCCAAGGATTTTAAAAGCCGATTATTCTACTAGTGTCCCAGTTTGTTTATTTTATTTCTATGCCAGCAGAGATTCCCTCAGAGATTAACACCATGGACTAATGCACAGATGGGGCCAGAAACTCGAAAGTCATCTGAATATTAAGAATTTAAATCTTTAGCCTCAGTGATTTGAACAGAAAGCCAATTATGAGGCTGAATTAGTTTTCAAATTAAACTGCAATTTAAGGCTTGTGAAATTAATCTTTTAAGGCATATAGTTGCATTTGTATATATATTCATGGGGAGAATTTGGATTCTGCAGTTCTGGCTTGTTCCTCTTCTCCAATCTGACACTGCAATTCATGAGGAGATGCCTGGTGTGCCTGGTTGTTTGTTCTGCGAAGGAACAGAGCAGGTGTTGCAGGGTTGCAGGGCCTGAGATCTGAAGAGAAGATGTTTCATTTTAAAAAATTAATAGGACACGGAGTGAATCCCTCTTCTTGCCACTGCAACTCATTCCAAAAACTCCTTAGTGCTGCTCACAGTCAAAACATTCAATATGTTTTTTCCAGCCTGGAGGTAAATTAATTTTAGAAATCTTCATCTAGGAAGGTCCCAGTTCAAGAGAGCTCCTGAACAGGTCCATGGATGGGGCTGCCACACGTTCTGGTTTGTAGCACTAGAAACTAAAAAAAATTTAAATGCTGAACGTTTCAGAGAGATCATGCACAGGTAAAATATTCCGTAGGGTCAGAGTAGGACTCAGTGGATTCTTGCATTCATCCCAGTGGTATTCACAGGTTGGGTCCATTACTTCTGGATCCATCCAAGCTTCAATATATTCATCAATGGCTGTACCATCTTCTGCACCCTGGGCAGGTGCTGCTCTTATCCTTGCACTTTATATGCTATTAAAAATGGTTTTGTCCAACCTGATTCTATTCTCTCACACATTACACACAGACTTAGGATACACAATATTCTTTTTCAAGTTCTTTTGCGCAGCCAAGCACAATTTTAAGATAAGAAATTGTTTTTCTGCAGACTCATGTGGTAGTGCTTTCCATTTTCTTTCGAGGTGAGTGGTTATGAAATCTGTGCTCTTAATTTCCTTTTCAGAAGCATCTAGTCCCAAGAGCAAGGAAGTGAATTATAGGACTGTAAGTGAGAAAAAAATGCAAATCCCAAGACTGATGGGTTTTCCCTCCAAAAAAAAGCAAAAAGGCCAAGTTGATGTAAAGGAAAAAAATGTGGAAATCATGGTCTGACACCAGTGTAGGAGGGAGTTACAACTGAACACTGTAATAGCTACACTCTGCCTCCTTTTAACCAGCAGTTACAAATAGCATAGTATGATATATATTATAAGGTTTATATTATATTACACCACTTTTTTTATTGTATTGCATTCTAGTGTCAAAATTCAGGGGATGGACTGAAGCCTTGTGGAGGTTGTGTTCAGTGTCAGGTTGTGTGCAGCTGGGGCTGCATGAATTGTGGAGTCACACATGCCTTCAGTGCAGCATGAAAATCCTGGCTGTTCAGTGGGGATGTTCAGGACACCTTGTCCTAAGTAGTCATGCTTTCCCCCTTCTTTAAATTAGCCCTGGAAATCAAGAGGACGCATGTTCAGGAGCTCAGCCGAGCTGAACCTCATGAATTTATGCAGCCAGAACCATTTGCTCAGAGGCTGGATGTGCCTTTGCCCATCCTGACCTTTGACTGGTGGGATTTCTCTGGGGTGAGAAGGTCTCAGTGGGCTGCAGGCTGCTGGAGGGGAGTGATCTTCAAATCTGGCAAGGGCCATGTGTGTGCTGCAGTCAGTGCATCTGCTCGTTGGCTCTCCGGAGGTATTTATTCCATTTTTAACAACAAGGAGGTCTTATTTCCGTTCTGGGTGACAGCAGCCTCTTCAGCTCTCTCTGTTGTCTCTCCAGACCTGCTCGCTCTCTTTATTCTCATTAGGTTGGCTCTTGCCCTGTCTGAAGCTGAGAATCCAATGTCTCTGCTAATTAGGAAGTGGCATCCGTTATGAATTAGGTTAGCTGCTTGAAAGGTCAAAATTTGCCAATGATTACAAAAATTATAGTGAAGGAGAATGACAGTAGCTATCAGTTACGACGGAAAGAATATCATTCGGAAGGAAAGTCCTGCTTCCATTTAGTTTTTTTTACCCAGAGCATGTGGGATGCAGTTTAATTTAAGTATATTTGCAATTTATTACACCTGCAGTACTTGAATTCATTTCTGTCATCTTGATGTCTTGTCCATGTTGCTGTTTACCTCTGTGACTCCACTCAGCACTGTTGCTGAGTCAGCTCCCCGATTTCATTTGAAACCCTTAACAACAAGTGTGTGAAATTGTTTCACATCACCCACTGAATACATTTAATTTTTTTTGACTTGAGGATGCAGGATTTTTAGATGAAATGCTTTAGTCTTTAATGCCACAAAAGTGGCAGTTCAGTTGTACTCTGAGGACTTTTTCAGGATCCCATCATAATTGTCATTGGAACTTGGTTTTGATGCCTTTGCTTTTCTTGTGTGTCTTTCAGTCCCTGAGACGTCCTTGCTATGAGTGAAATCTCCTAAAGGGAGACGTGTGGCTGCTATGAGAAGGGACATGAGATTCCCATTCTCTCTGGGAAAGGAAACTAATATCAGGAAACTGTTCTGAACGGAAAATTTTGGTTTTAGGAAATGTTGTAAATTTTACCCTGTTCTTCAGTATTTAATCTTCCCACAAGTCTAACTGTCTTCTTTATCTAGCATCAGATGCAGAGGATTCACTAAGTGAGCTTTCCAATTTGGGGGGAAAAATGAGGAGTAAGGGGAAGTTTCCATTAGTACAAAGCCATTATTAACTTGGGTTAATGAAGATCTAATGTAATATGGCCATCACCACATGTCTGTACATAATGATTCCATCCTTTTCTATGGGGAAATGATTAAATTAAGTATCTTGAAGGTCAAAATTAGACTGAGAAGGTTTACCAACCTTTAATGATTCTGCAGCCATTTACCAGCCATTTAAAAACATAAACTGTAAGATAAAGCTGGATAGAGAAACAGCATTATCAGTAAAAAGTGGGTGAAATTTTAGCATTTTCTGTTTATATCATAGGAAAAGACAGAGAGGATTATGTGTTTTTGCAGTGACATGTAGGATAAAGGGCAAAGTGAAAGGTTTTTTTTATATATATTTTGTTGGCTTCCTGCTAAGTGCCTAGTAGCTCTTTATTTTAACATGCATTAAATCTAACTAATGGATATCAAACCAGCTTAGAAAAATGGCAATTATAAAGCAATTGTAACAAAGACTTCAGGAGCACAACTGTGCCAAAATATTGTTTGTATGCCTGAAACTCCTGAAAGCTCCATCTTTACGGAGAAATGAAGTTGCATAGATGGGAGAGCAGAGGTTGCAGACAACATGAGGGGAATTAGCAGCCCTCAGCATGCTTTGGATTGTCTGTGCTATAAAGAACTGAGCTGATTCTCAGATTCCAGAGTGATTTGAGGGGGACGTTTGTTTATGACTGTGCTTATCTGCTTACACATACACAGGGCAGCTATCTCTCTTGTTTTGCTTTACTTTTTCCTTAATGTGTACGGATGGAATGAGATGTGGCGAATCTAGCAAAATCTCTTTGCAGTCTTCTACAAGGAGATTCAGTTCATTTTAAAATTGACAAACAAAACTGAATGTACCGGTATAAATTATCTCCCTTCCATTCCCCCAGGTTCTGTAAAGAATTTGTTTGCCTGTCCTGTAGAAACTTTAATTAATCCAATGGGAATATTTTCCGTAAGGGTTGCTTTCAAGCATTTCTCTCTTGTGTCTTACCCATAGTTAGAAACAAAACCATCTCATTTGCCAAAATAACATCTGGGAGGTTATGGTCTCTGGGAAATCAAAGGGAATGCATTGGGAAGTTACAGATTCTGGAGGTCTTGCCTTTTATTGATAAATCTCCTTCATCATGCCATCCATTAATTTTAACTCAGGTGATATATGAACTCTGTACTTTAGTTAATGAAAGCTAATGCACAGTAATCTTGTCATCACTAGCTGTGCATGGTAATTCAATCTGCTGCTCAGAAGAGCTGTTCAACATGCAGCAAATTTGATTTAATATTGACATGATGTACTAGGTTTGGTATTTTATTTAACGTACCATGTGCCTTATTTGATGAGAAATGGTTTTTTTTTCAACAGGTTATGTACCTGAGTTAGGCCAGGTGTGTAGTTTAATGCAGTTAAATCAGATCAATATCTGTTATAGCTGCATTGGGTATTCATCCTGTGATACACTGCACAGGCTGGGGCAAATTTCTGAGTGTGGGCACTTTATGCATTCATTTAATGTTGTCAGTGTGCTTGAGAGCAAGCCCTGCAGAGCAGAAAAACAAAGGTGATACTTTTCTCAGGCACTGAAAGCATAAAGTCCTTCTTGCTCTATTTACACTTGTTTAACCTGCTCTTGTAGCTTCATCACCACCAGCAGGATCGATGCAAAATTGGCAGAGTAGAGATTTGGGGTCCTGAGAGTGACTTGGAGGAGTTTTCTCATTGTTTCTGGTCTGTAGTAACTGCTCCAAGCTTCTGTTTGGGTACAATATAGGACTGTAAATATGATGTTGTTAATACTTTGATTTCCACAAAACACAGACATGCTGTGTGCTAGGTTGGGCAGTCAGTGCTTTGTCACTTAAAACCAAACATTACCAGCTTCAATCCTTGAGCATGTTAAAGCTGTGCTCTCTGCCACTGTATATTTGCCTAATTTGTGTACTGTTAGGGGCTGGATACAGGGATATATTGCCTTTATTTTAATATAAAGTACATGAAGATGTATCTCCATGCAAAGGACATGGAAGCATGACGTTATTTACTTTTATTGCAGGTAAATCATCACCAACCATCTGAGTATAGTGCAAGAGTTTATATAGCACCCAGAGGATGTCAGACACTTTATCTGTGCATATCCACATCTCTCTGTTGAATACTCTTGTGCACAGATCTATGTTTGTGTCATTCACTGTAGCATGCAGGTATCTGGAGGATACATCTTGCTTAAAGACAGGCTAAATGCAAAGCAAACCAAGTGGAACATAGGCAGTGGTGTAGATTACACCAGCTGGGCCCTCAGGGGCTGTCCCTAGGGATGGTGCCCTCAGCATGGGGAGCAGGAGATGCTGTCTGTCAACACTGCCAGGTGGGAAAGGTGTGTACACAGGAAAGGGAGAGGAGATATCAGCCACTGTCCAGACTGAGGAGTGGGAGAAGCAATTTGCAGGCAGTTTACAGCAGACTGTGGTCAGACAGGCAGCCCTAGGGAGAGCCAGGAAGGAAGTGGCTGCTGCAACTCCATCATGTGCTGCAGCCACACACGGCCCTTTGCAGAGGGCATTTTATTAAGTTACAAGACAGTAATTAATGCCAAGTTCCTCTCTTTATTTTCTCTGTGGTTGGGTCTAATAATCAAAATTAAAGATAGGAGATAGGGAGCAGATTGCCTCTTGAAATACAGCTCCCTGGTGCTCAGTTCATGACTTTAGAGACATTTGTCCAGCCCCATCTCCCTTTATGGAGATGTAGGTCAAATGCTGTTGAAATAGTCCTTTCTCTAGAGCAGATGTGCTCAGTGCAGTGCTACACCGCAGGAAAGAAGCAAAAGGGTCAGAGGAGGAGTGAAGGAGACCTTCCATGATCTCCATCCACAGTACAGCTGCTGTCCCCCCACACCCTCCCACCACGCTTGCAGCCTGCCAGGGTAATTTTGGAATCTGAAATACAGTCTGAGACATCCCACATGAGGAGGGACCACAATTGTGGGCTGCCCTTGTCTGAACCTGGAAGTCAAAATTACTTTTAGAGCTGTTTTTTAAGCTAGAAGTACATCATGAAATACCACCTGTTTTTTGGAATACATCCTAAGACTGCACGTCCAAAAATAGATTCTGTTTTCCTCTTCCGCTTCTGTTTTCATTAGCCCTAGGTTTTGACATTCTGTTCAGAGATATTTTCAGTATTGAGTGCATTAAGATAACATAAATTCCAAATCAAACATCTCATTCAGCATATTTCCTATTTAAATTTCTCCTGTACATTTTCCCTGTAGTTATCTAAGGGTTGGTTTCATTATTTGTATCGGCTGTCTCGTGATAACTGGTTTTGCAAAAGAGCAAAAAATGAATGCTTGTAAAGAAAATAGAGAAAATTTGTTGCTTGCACAGCCTTGTTTCAATTCAGTGTTCCTTCCGTCTTCAGAAGTTTATTGATCGGAAGAATGTTAAAGTTGTTGAATAGTTTGTTTTCATTTCACAAATGTGAATCAGGATTATTGCAGAAAAACAGGAATGTATTCATCATTAAGATTTGCTTTACACATTCATTTATTTTTTAATCTATAATTCTTATTGAACTAAGAAAACTCACAGGAATATATGTATCACCACCGAGAACAAAAAGAGCCTGATTGAGGCAGATGGAAGATCAGCAAAGCACTTCACACAAGTGCAAAACTACAAACTTTTTGCAAATACTGAGAAACACTGGTTTCCCAGAGCTGGGAAGGGTACTGGGGGGATTTCCTACGTGCTGAGTGGCTTAAAGACACTTGGCTAAGGTAGAAAATGCTGCAGCCATGTAGAGCATGGGGTATTTTTCAAGTCCTTTCAAACAGATACAGGCTCTCCACAGCCACATGTCCTCAAGTTTGCCCATGGCTCACATCTCACCCAGAGAACAGAACAAACTCAGCTCTTTTTGTAAAGCCACGTGTGGCTCCATCTCGAGTCAGCTCAGGTTCTTGCTGGGACCACCTTGCATCTCTCCATCATGGCAGGGTCATGAGTTGGTCCATGTGCTCAGACTTCCCAAAGGCTCAGTGTTCGAGTGACACCTTCCCTCTTTTCATGGATGCTGTTGGGTTTGGTGACCACAAAACGAGATTATGTCTGGTTTTGCTGTCTCTCTTTGCCTCCCACTCCTCCTCTCAGGTCTCATATCATTATATTCATCCACTTGTAGATTGCCTTGTGTGAGCAGTATGTGCCTTCCCCTCTACTCATTCCCAATATAAGAAGTGTAAAGCTGGGCCCTACGAGCCCTGGGGGGTCACAGGACCATGCAGCTGCAGGAGTCCATCCAATCAAGTAACATCTTTTACGCTCATAATGATAATTTCCCACTTTAGCAAAACACCCTGCTGCCAAACTCCGGTGCTAATAAGCCTGTCAGTGCATCAGTGCACTCCCGACAGTATCGAGAATGTAGGGATTGTTTTTTGCAAGGCAAATGAAGACACTGATGATTAGCAAGAAACAAACCAACAATTCAATACATCATTGGCCACACATACCAAATCATTGATTTTCTATCCTGCTGGGCAGCAGCTGTTGTATTTGCTCTGTAGAAATGGATTTTTTAATCCTGGAGGGACAAGAAAGATGGCTGTTTCTCCAAGAACTGGAAGCAGCAGGCCGTTGCTTTCTGCACTGGGCATGGGTATGTTGATGGTGTCCTTCTGAAGCTGCTGAGAAGTCTGATGTGCTTTCCACTGTTAAATTCTACTTCTGAATGCATGTGAATGCAGTGATTAGATGGGAAAAAAAATCTCCTGTGAGCATCTGTGAAATTGCAGAACAAAAAATGCTGCCCTAAAACTTACAATCACTGAAAGAATTAGAAGTTAATCATAGATACCCTCACATGACTTCTCTCTGTCTACCAGTTACGTGTAATCAGCATCCTTCCAGATCATCTATCTCAGCAGCGTTGCTATTTCCATAATCCTCGCCTTTCCTGGCTGGCTGGATTGAAGTGAGATGTCTGCTCCATAGCATTTCTTAACAAAATGCATGACCCCGGGTGAATGGGACCCCAATCCGCTCTGCAGAGAGGTAGCACTGATAATTCCTCTTGGCTTCTTCCCAGGGACCTACGTGATGACGGTGACGGCCAACGACGCGGATGACGGCACCACGGCCAACGGGATGGTGAGGTACCGGATCGTCACCCAGACCCCACAGAGCCCCTCACAAAACATGTTCACCATCAACAGCGAGACAGGGGACATTGTCACCGTGGCTGCTGGGCTCGACAGGGAGGTGAGTTTGGAACCGTCTTACCAGGTGTTTTTGAGGGCTGCTGATGTGAAAAGCCCAAACCCTGTCTTTAATCCCAAGCCTCTAAAAGCTTGAGTTGAGGTGTGGAGATCACAGTCTTTGCTCCTGCAGCAACTGTGGGGCTTCGTGGTTTTGATGTGATATTTTTGTCTTAATCCATATCAGTCGATGAAACCCTGCGAGAATCTTCAAACTCCTGGAGCTGATATTTTCCTTTCTTAAGTTTGTAAAACTCAAAGATGTAGAAAATACTCCAGGAGGCATAGGGGGATGAATAAATGGTCATTTGTACCCCCTTCTTCTGGGGAGCAATAAAGTGCCAGACATCTATCACCCTTTCTAGACCTTTCTTAGTTCTTTGCATGTTATCCCTGGAAAAGGAGCACAGCCTGCACTCAGCACACTTCATGTCTTCGTGGTGTTTCCAAACTAGTAAAATGTCTTCTGGTGATTTTGGTTTTGTGTGATGTTCTGCCTTTAGTGCCTCTTCTGGCATTTTATAATGTGCAGCTTTTCCAAATGCAGCAAAAATTTCACTTTTACTGATAAAAAATACTCTTCCAGTGTAAACTATATAATGTGATTTTCAGAGTTCTGCTTCCTCTGGTTGTGGGTGTAGCTGAAGGACAAAGCATTTATACCTCACACATTAAACAAAGATCAATGCAGTGTCAATGGTGGGATGGAGTGAGTGAGGAAAGAGAGGATTGGGTCAATGGGTGTAAGCAGAGAGAACCTCAGAACTTCAGTTCTGTGTTTATTCCCCTTTGACTGTGCAGGTCATGAAGTGCAGCTCAGTGCAACTGGGGG
>VZUA01006051.1:11082-30115 GCA_013401035.1 Horornis vulcanius
TGGGATGGGATGGGATGGGATGGGATGGGATGGGATGGGATGGGATGGGATGGGATGGGAATGCTGGCTGGGAATGCTGGCTGGGAGCAGCACAGGGCTCGCCCTCGGCATCGTTTCAGGGCAAGCTGGCCCGGGGGGATGCTCTGTGTGAAACTGCTTTCCAAGGAGAAGGTCAGGAGAGCAGAGAGATTTCCAGGCGAGAAGACAGGAAGCAGAGCTGGGGGAGCAGGAGGAGCTCCAGCACCTGCTTCTTCACCACCTGACGTGGCAGACTCTGCAAGCACAACCTAGGGCGGATTTGACCTTTCCCTACTCCTTGTATTCCAAGAGCTGGGAAGTTGGCTGAATCTTAAGCAGGTAGATTATCCCAGGCAGTGCTGGAGCCTGCGGCAGGCTCGCAGTGGAAGAGGAGAAACAAGTGCTGGAGAGATTGCTGGCAGCCCCCAGGGGGATGCTAGCAGAGCACTTAGAGAAGAAATTGGAATTCTGGCAGAAAAATGCTGATTTTATGGAAATGAAAGAACTATTATTGCCCCCCTGACATCAGTGAGGGCCAGCATTTTATTGCAGGGCTTTATGGGCAGAGAAAGATCGTCAGTTTATATTAATTTCAGAAACACAGATTGGGATAATTTGGTGGGACAGGGATTTTAATCTCAGCAAATTAGCTCAGAAAAGAGGCAGGTGATAATTAGGGGGAAAGGATAAGGCAGGATGGTTGTCTTTTTTTAGTGTTTCTCTCACTGCATCTGAAGTATTTTAAAAACTTGAAGGGAACCATATGCTTCATGTGAGTTCCCTTGAGCACAGGGTCCAGGAAATCACAGCTGGCACATTGTATGTGGAAATCTGGTGCTGAGTGTCCCAAGCTGAGTACGAGGTTGGGCAAGGGACACTTGGATTGAGGCAGAACAACCAGCTCTGGGCATAATCCTGGGGCTGCCCTGAAGCTACAGGGCATGCTTATTCCCAGCTCTCTCTCCTGCTTTCAGGATTACATCTGGAATTGGCAAAACTTTCTGATTTATTAACATAAAGTTATATTGCCTCTAAGTTGAAAATTGTGTTTAAACACCCCCATTGCTGTACCACAGACTGGTTTTTTGGTTTTGTTTGTTTTTCCTGAAAACTTGAGGAAGCTATTAGAGGAGTGAATTTGGGGTTGCTGCTGACATTTCCTTGTCGTTAGGAAAAGGAGACGAAGACCAATATTTGGAATGCAGATTTGTGTAAATTAAAATGTTAACAAATCTGACCTATTCAGCTGAAACTCCTATAACCCAGATAAATTCCCTGGATACCAGTTATTTCTCCAAATGCTTATTGACACATTTATCAGTGCCTGAGACACGATTAAGCTGTGGTGATACAGAACCAGGTTTTCGGTCTCCATTGGACCCTTCTCCCTTGATTCTGCAATGCAAAGCAGGTGTAAAAATAACTTCAGGAGCTATTCCATATCTGAGAGACAGGTCCATGTTCCAGATCCAGCATTTGTCTTTCAAAAGGAAGAAAAGTCACTTCAGAACTGGTGCTCCTAGCTCAGCATTTCTGTTGCATGTTCATGAAATGAGATTTCCTGATATTCTCAGCATCTTCACTTAAATATTGGTTCTTCGCTGGTTTCCAAAATTACCTTCAGTCCATGAAAGAATGAGCTGGATGAAGCTTTTGGGGTTTTTTATGTCATGAGAAGTGTTTTGTTTGAGCTGCGAAAAAGCTATTTTAGGACAAAGTCATGTATTTTTGCTGCAGTTTCTAAACCCCCATTTCCACCAACCATGGAGGAAATTAAAAACTCAGCCTCTCAAATTGTACTGGTCTCTCCTAAATGTGTCTGACACTGAAGATAGCACAATCAAAAGCCAAAGTATTAAAATATTGATGGCTTTAAAGTTATCTTACCTGGTTCTCATTAATCTAGATGTAAATATGGTGACAATGCTCTGTGTCCACTCACTCATTATGACTGCACTTAATTGAATGGATCCCCAAGGAAGATAAAGTTAATTGGACTGCAGTTCATAAAAATTATTAAAGGAAGACAGTTTAGCAACAGCCTGATGTAAGCCTGGATGCCTGAGGGTGAGAAATGCCAAGGGTGGAACAAAGGAACACTTATCCCTTGAACTGAGAGGGAAAATGATAGGGATTTAGGGTCATCAGAGGTTCAGAAGTACATTCAGACAACCAGGTTTTGATGAGAAGGTTAAGAGCAGATACTTGCTGCAGGAAAACACTGAGTAACACAGGAAATCTGCAGCTGATTTAATGGAATCAGGAGGGAAAAATCATGTGATGGTGGGAGCACAAAATGTGTGGATTATAGGGAAGGCTGTGAATGCATGAGATGAACAGGTTGTGGCAAAGTTCAGGGGTAGGAAGGGACCATGGCAGGTGATTTAATTTATGACAGGCTGCTGCAGAAGTGGGTGGTACTACACGAGGTGCTGCCAGAATGATGGCTTCATTTAGCAGCACATCTGAATTCCACATTTCATTAAGCTGGGGTGTTTTTTGCCACTGGGAAGAAAATTGCAAGAGGAAAGAAATGGTCAGATGAGTCTCAAACACAAGCAGAACGTTCATATTTTTGTTTTCCATCCTGAAAAGTAACATTTCTGTGTATAACCTTGCAAAAGCACCAGCTCTGTTCCATGTGCTACTTTGTTCCTTCCTCTCAGCCCAGTGTCCCAGGTGGGATCAAGCCCAGACTATCAATCTGATGGTGCTCCTGGTGCAGTAACTCAATCCCATCACCAATTTTGATTTCTCTGGTGGCAGAATATCTGTCTCAGTAGCACAGTAAACCTGCACTGGGGCTATAGTGTAGGCAATATCATCCTCTGAAGAGCTTCCCCTAAATATTTTATGAACACAGACTTTGAGCAAGCAGGAGGGAAAAAAAAAAAAAGGAATGCGAGAAAAGGAGGTGGTTGATCCCAGGCTCTGCTGGCAGGCCAATAAATGTTGAGACATCTCAAATGTCATCTAGGTTTATTTGAGATAATAAGTATTTCAGCACTGTGGTGCTTGTAGTGTAATGTTTCTAACTTTTTGAGATGTCCCTTAGAAAGGAGTCCCTTCTCAGCACATTCATCTGGTGCTGGAGAAGTGAAGGCAGTCAGGAGCACTGAGTTGCTTCTTCCAAATTTCTGTATGTTTGTATTTCTTTTGAAAGTGATTGGATCTCTGCTGCTGCAAATGCTTTTAAAAATACATGAAATCCGATTCTGTGATTACTGCACTTGGCTTTCTGAAAACGTGATGTTGCTGGTCCTTCTCAAGTGAGTGAAAGATAAAAGGCAGAGCCTGCCAACAACTGAGTTAGAGGTTTTATTTTATTTATGAATGAAATGGCAGAATTTTTGTGGGGGAGAGGAGAAGTTCTTCTTATTAGCAAAGACAGTTGATTTCTTTTCCAACACTGAGTTTGGTGCAGCTAGACATTTCTGATAGTGGAGAATTTGAAATGTTATGTTAAAGAAAAAAAAAAAAAAACCAACAAACCAAACAAAAAACAACTGTACACTGCTCCAAACAATGAGCAGGGATGGTTTTTACTATCTGCAGTAACTGTTTTGGGTACATTTATCTCCAGGTCATTGCAATAGCTTTTCAAAACCTCCTTGTTCATTCAAATGCTGGCTGGGAGTAAAGAAGGCATTGCCCTGGTACAGGAATGAGCTTAGCCCTTGAGATGCTGTGAAACATTCCCAGAGATAGACATCCACTAGTCTGAGATTACCCAAATACAGTGGGTCAGTCTGGGTTTTTCTCTTCCAGCCAGACAATCCAAGTGTAGCCAACAGGTAACTCGGGCTGAGTCTGGCTTTCTGTACTGGGAAACTTCCCTCTGACAGTGCAGTCCAGCAGCTTCATCCATCCCTGGAATACAGCAAAAGAAATTTATTCTGTTCTAAATCACCATGGCCCATGCTAATCATTTCCCTCACTGCATATCAATGTGATGTTCTGCAAAGCTGCTTCTCCTCTGAGCAGGGCTGGAGGAACATCTGCTGCAGCATGAGGCTGAAGGATCCCACACCACACCAGTGATGGATGAGTTTACCTGGGCAGATTGTCACTTGTGTGTGTGCGTGTACTGACAGAATACAAAGAGTTAGAGAAAGTGGCATCTAAATGGCTTTTCCGCATCCTAAGAGCTTTTGTTCCCATTTTCCTCAGCTAGATTAGCCTTCTCCAAGGTGCAGAGAGGAATAATGCAGAATTGCTACAAGCATGTCACCTTCTGACATGCACAACCCAGCGTCCACCCTGTTTGCTATTTGTATCTATTACAGGAGTTCTTTAAAGTGAGAGGGGTTCTGTTTTTCATGTTATTTTTGCTACTTTTTCCAAAGAAGAACTAAAGCAAGGTTGTTAGACTCTGCAGAGCCACCAGTATCTTGCTTTTCAAGATACTTTCAGGTATCTTGCTTTCTCCCATTTCACTGCATCAAAACATGCAGAAAAATGCCTCCACAGTTGAATTCTCAAGAGGAGAACCAGAGTGAGGGATTAGTAATTATTTTGCTAGGGAGGCACATCCATTTCTGTGAATTTGGACCACGAGTCCTTGTATTTAGCTTCCAGACTTGCAGGCTCCCCAGGTGTTTTCCAGTGACTGGGATGATGAAGGACTGTAACAGACTTCCAGGTTTAAGCGGGTTTTCCACTTCTCACAGCATTCAAATAGTGATATGGAGTCCTTGTGGAACATATCTTCAAGCCAGACATAAACTACCAGAGTCTTAGCAGGGATAAGCAGGTAAAACACTTCAACATCCTCTGTCAGAATGTGTTTTACTTGTCCCTTCCAGCCCTGGCCCTAATGTGTTTCTGCCACATTAGAAAACAATTCCCCCCTGCCACTAAGGAGCAGTTTTCCCCCGTGCTGTCACACAACAGGCTCTGCCCTCGCTGTCTGCCTGGCAGCCACGTGCCATCCCAGGGATTTGTGGAGCACAAAGTCACTCTCAGGAATGGAATCCACTCTGTGCACGTCATTTATTGTGAATACTATGTTATCCCTGATACCTTGTAATTTTTCAGGGCCATGTAACGAAAATCTAAATACTAAAGCTTTATGTATTAATATGCCTGAAATCATTACTTAAAGATAAAACTAGTTAAATTATTCAGTTATAAAATTATCCAATTTCCACAGCAGCATATCCTGTCAAAGGAAGAGCTGATTAGCCATAAGCTGAATTTAGCCAGCAGATTTATGCTGGATTCTGGTTTATGTTTCTACATTGTACATAGGATTGATTTGAGTTTGCTCCATCATTCCAGTGCATTTATTTTCTCATTACAGACAAGAATGACCTTTCTCAACAAATTATGGTGAGAAGCACTACCACTCACCAGTGAAGAAGATTGATTTTATTAACCTCGTTTAATGCTTTGGAAGTGTGTTGTGCACTTAGTGGAGGGCCACTTGCAGTAATTTGAGATACCGGAAGTTAGCAGAGGGGAAGGGCTCAAATCTGCTCCAAGCACTGTTGGTCCAGCACTGCTTAAGGGATCCCTCATAACTTTTCTTGCATGGTGCAAAAGATGTGGACAAGTCCTTGTAACAGAAATCACACCATTCGTTTTAGAGGAGGGAACAATGCCAGTGGTTCTGAAGCCTTGTCACAATTCCCAGAAGGAATATGTCTCCCTGTTTGAGCTCCTCAAATGGCAGTGCCTGTGTGTCTTTCTGGTGGGTGTTTCTGGAATGATCTGCACCTTTTGATCTTCTGCATGATTGCTGCAACTCTTTAAACGAGAAGCTGACAATCAGTTTTACAGCTCCTGTATATGGAAAGGGTTTTTTGATTACTTATCCTTTTAAAAAGCCTGATAGCTAGGTAGACTAGAAAAACGAATAGAGAAAGGGCTCTGAGCCATGGTCTTGGAAAAAAATAGCATGAGTAGGGGGAAAAAAAATGTGGATATGATAGGAGACATTTTTAAAGAATAAAAGAACTTTCCAAAGAAAGAGGCTGGTAAATAGCTTGAAATCTGCAGGAGTCCTATGAGCAGACAGCAAAACAGCCATGGTATTTATCTCTCAAAAAAGTACACCAGGAGGATGATCAGGACACAAGTGTAGCAGGCTGGAGATCATCTGGCTGTACAAACTGAGAATATATTGGCACAGTTTGGCTGTGAGTCTGCGTGAGCTCAGCCTGGCTGTGTGATCTGCTTGCACTCATTGGCCCTGTCCTGTCCCAAGGCTTTTCATTCCCCATCAGATTAAATTTTTAATAAAGAGGATTAAACAGAGCAGTAGGACTGGTTTTACTGGTCTGGTTGTTCTGTGTAGGTTTTCAGTTCTGGTCCCAATGCACTGTGTGTCCTTCCTGAAGATGTGCACAGGAGGATGCTCCAGCCTCAGAACTGGACTGTAAATGGAAATCTACAGCCAGTTTACATCTCCCATGGAACCAGTTCCACCCAGAGCAAGTCCGGCCCTTTGGCTGAAGGAAAGAGTTTCCTCCCACTGAGGCAGTGCCTGTGACACTATTTACTGCCTGCCACAGTAGCTCCCAATTTGGTTTTTTTAATTCTTTCTCCCATTTGGCTTAGACTCTCTTCATACACCTGGCTTGCTTTCAGTATCACCGGCATTTAGATGCTGGAGCCTCTGGAGGAACTTGTACTGACTCACATGTGGAACTGTAATGACTTTCCATTCATATTTAGGTGAGCTATTGAAGAGATATTACCAAATTGAAAAGCTGCATGATTTGGGGTTGAACTATTCAGATAAAACAAAGCTCTGAGTTTAATTGGATCCAATTATAGAGTCTGAGCAAGAATAGGACTGATACCCCACCTAATCAGTTCCCTTCCTTTAAATATGGAAATCTTCAGAGCCTCTCCTGTAAGAAAATTCCACATATACTAATAGTCTGTAGATCCTTTTCTTTCTTCACACACATTTAATATGTTCAGAGAGTTCTGGTACAGTCTGGTTGCACTTGTTTCAAGTTGCTCATGAAATCCCACCTCTGACTACAGTGGGTTGGCTTATACATTATTCAGTAGTAAAATCCCAGCTGAATAGGGAGGAGGAAAAAAAAAAGTTAAGTATCAGAGTGGAAAGCTCACCAGGTCCTTAGCATAATCTCTCTGGTTCAGACCTGCATTTCTTTTTCTATTTGAGCTTGTCTTACAGTGGAGAAGAGTGTATCATTCCAATTTCAGATAGAAGACTACCTGCTCAGCTCAGGCAGATTTAAAGTTTTTCTTTTGGTACATCACATACTTTCCAACAGCCCCTTCCCCTCTCTAAAGGGATTATTGTCTAAATCTGCACCAGGTCAAGTGAAATAATTAAACACAAGCTGGCTCCACTAATTAACTTATCCACAGACCATTGTCTGTTATTAGCATTTTAAAGAGGGGCTTTGTTAGCTCCTTCTTCCTAGACCTAGTACTACTTTTTTAATAGCAGAATTCATTCCTGTGAGCATCTTTGGCTCCATTTCTTGATTAAATATTGTCTTCAACACATTTGTCAGAGCATGAGTGAGTTTATGGGATGTTTCACCCTGCATCAGTTACTTTTCTTAACTGGGCATAAGAAAAAGGCAGCTTGAATGCAAGGGACTGTGACTGTCAGAAGGCCAAATACAGAGTCTTGTATTCCAAAATATTCTTAAAATAGAAAGTTCTCAGTGTAAACAGCAGAGAGGCTGTTACATGCTTTGTAAAGAATAATTTAAATTGTGATGTATCTAGTGTTTTTATAGTACATCTCATCTGGAACAGTGTCAGGATCATGGTGTTTGCATTTGCAGAGGAAGTAATACTTCCAAAAATACAGAAATGTGTGCACAGGGACCAAAATGTGGGTGTTTGCTGTTCTGCATCACGAATACTGTCTATTTCCTTCAGTTCTGTACTAATTAGTACCCAGAAAAGTGGCAGAAGGTGGCTCTTTGAAGGGGAGGACTGCTCTTGTTAGACACTTGTGAGCATCGCTAGGATGGCTATAAATAATCACAACATCAGGTACTGAGGTTTGGGCTATTCTCCATTCACTGCAGGCTGAGAGAGGGCTCATGGATAAGGCCAGCAAGGTGTCGCATGCAGGCTGGATGAAGCTGTGTGTTATTCCTCCCAGAAATGCACATTAAAGCATCTAGGAGCTTGTACTAGCAGAGCTGAAGCAGTGAGGCAGTTTGTTCTTTTGTCATGGTAACCTCACCATTTTTCTTCTAATTTTTAGGCTAAATATTTTCCTTTCATTGTTGTTCTGTTATTCTAGTTTCTAAAAAATTCTGAGGACTTTGTGTAAGAACTCCTCATTAAATAGAGTACATGTCAGTATAATCATGTTTTATTCAAGCTATTCATTTTTTGCACTTAAAATGCTTTCTGTCCCAAATGCCTTTCCAGATAAATAAATGTGGTTTTCAGTTAAAGTAAACAGGTCACATACTCAGTGACCTCAAATCTGATGGCTCAAATTGAGAAGGGGGGCTAATTGCATAAAAATGCAGTGGCTCGTATTATCCAGATGTTCAATAAGTTGGTCTTTCCAGTCTTATTTATGCCTGTCTGAAAAATAAAATAGATTGTCGTTTCCTGTTCATACCAACATGGAATTCACCTCAGTTTATAGGGAAGGATCTTGTTTTAATGGTTCAAGGTTTGGGCAGATGCCCAAGGAGGGGTAAAGTGACCAGAGTGATGGCAGCTGCCTGAGGATGGGAATCAGGGCTTGTAAATCAACAGCAAAGGACTCTTGTAGAAGTGGGAAGCTTTTCTGCCAGGTGTCTGCTGTGCTAAAGGGAGGGTTCGATGCCACCCAAGCAGGAACATGCCAAATAAAATGTTCCTACTTAGGAATCACTGTGGTCACCTTCTGAAGGTGAATTTCAGAGAGGCCAGAAGAGCAGCATCCTTGTCTCTTGAGCTCAGGACCAGCCCTGTGGTTTGCTTGCAGCAGAGTAGAGCTGGCCCAGCCCCAGATACCTGCTGTGATCAAAATACCCTACCCTCACAGAGGAGCAAATGCTGATGTGAAGTAGTAGATGAGAGGATACTCCACGCATTACTCATTCTGGAAGTGGTTTGTTTTGGAGATGTGTATGTTTCTGCAATTATTATAGCCATTAAACTTCAGCCCTGAAAATGCTTTCATCTTGGCTGATTCTATCTTTTTGTGGCCATGGCAATGCAGAGGAGTGTGATGGGAAATGCATTACTAGATTTGTAAATTACGTGCAGTTCCCTCCCCCCATATGTTTGATATCAGAAGACGATGTTTGACAGAGAAGGTAGTGAACAATATTTGCTGGTAAATCAGCAACTAGATGTGGTTTGAAAGAAAGCGTATTTGAGCATTAAGAGACAATCTGCAGGAGTTACCAGTGCTGTGCACTATCAGAAAATCTGCCCTACAGATGAGCAGCAGAGCAGCTTCCACCAGTGAATGCTGGAGAGGAACTGGGTGGCTTCATCACTTCAGGGTATCAGCTATTGACAAAGCAATTGAGCAAATTTCTCTAGAAAAATAGCCTGCAGGGAAACCTGCAGGCCATCAGATGGTTCTTAGGGTAGGTGGACCACCCCCAGCTCCTTTGGCCATTGCCACATCCCTTAGAACCCCTAAAGTAAAAAGTGGGAGAATCTCTCAGATCTGTCCATCAGATTAGAAATTGAAGCATCAGCAGTCATTTATGTAGATGATCCTGATTAAGCAGGAAACGCCCCACAACATTTTCCCCACACCCACATTAGGACAAATTCATGATTTTTTTGAATTGTAATTGCCAGTCAGAAAATAAAATCTGGAGAGATTTAGCATTTTTGTTTTAATAGCTGCAAAAATGTCACATTGATATTGGTCTTTTAAAATGATGTTTGACATTTTGAAAGATCAATTTTTGTCGAAGTTAGCTCAGACCATTAAAACCATTTTAAAAAGGACTCTTTTGCAATGTAAAAATAAATTCCAAGTGAGGGAGAGCTTTCAATGCCTGTCCTCGGGAGCAGTTTCATTCTTAGCGTCTTGTGATGAAAAACCATTTTGTCATAATATTCTCCACCAGTTTTCATCCTCAGGCCCCTTCAGCTCTCTATATGGTCTCTGCCACTGCTGTCATCCAACCATATCAAAATGGGTATTTAGGGATGTTCTTCTGAAAACTAATTCCAGTGTTTGCAATAAGAGCTGCTAATGTAGCTCAGAGTGACCATTGCCTGCAGTATCAGCATCTTCAAAGGCTGACTGACACATTTAAGAAATAGATTTTGTGTTACTCTGCTGACCCCAGACTCTGTGCCAGGGCACTTCAGAGAGGGGCACAGGCACAGCCCTTTCCATGCAACTTCCATAGGGAGTAAGGAAAGCTAAATTACAGGCTTCATAGCCAGATGTGCATGTGTAGCGTTCAAGGAAAATGCATCAAAACATCTTGCAAAAACTCATTTAAAGTTACATAAATTATTGTTTGCGTTTTCACATGCAGTTATTTTCAAGTCTAACCAGCTGTATCTGATTGAAGTGGCCCTAAATAAATAGATCGTTACATAAACACAACATTTGTTTGGGGATTTTTTCCCAATAAGGTCTGGGCCCTGTTTGCTTCTCAGTGTTGCACAGACTGTGAGAAGGAGGTGTCTGAATTTCAATGGGACATTTTGACACAGAAAATCCCATTCTTAGTATGTTTGGAATTTCTAAGTCATATGGTGACAGCTACCTTAAAAGAAGACACAGTAAATAATATGGCACATGTTTTGCAGAGAAATTGGAATGCGAGGAGAAAGTCCAAAGAGGTGATCACATTTCATTTCACGTTTTTCACCCCATTTTGGTACATCAAACCAGTGTCTGGTGGGTGCTGATGCACTGAGCAGTCATTCTGCTGACAGGCTCCCCAGCAGCATCCTGGGTTGCTGTTCCTTCGGAAGGGCTGGAGTTTGCTATTCCAGGAGTGCCCTTTGTCACGATTCAAGGCGATAATGCCTCACACTCTCTGTGTTATCATCTGTGTTATCTTCTCACAGATCAATTACCTGATAAAGGGTGACCCTGAGGCAGGCCTCCTTTACTCACAGCTGCAAGTCCAGTCCGCGAAGTTCAGAAGTCCTTTAGCACCTCTGAAGTGCTTTCTAGCAGGTCCCAAGGTTCTATAAATGAGGAAATAAACCAAGTGACTCAAGGCGCAGAGATGCTCTCTGTGCTGTCTCTGTTCCCAACCAGAATAAAACATGAAAGAATAATCTGAAAGACGTGACAGTTTTTATTGAAGGAATAATCAGAGAGTCGCTTATCAGAATCTGGAAACCTGCTTTATCCTTTGTTGCATTATAAATAAGAATTATATTTGTTCTTGGGAAACAAGCCTGAAGTACACTGCAAGACATTATTATGAGTGATGCACCGGGAGAAACTGAATAAATACCGCCTGTCAGCCCCATTAGGTGGTTTTGTTTCTTAGATTTCTCTGATTCCTTTACCAGGAACGAGTTGTTTTATCATTTCAGAAGTGTCCTCAGAGGAGAGCCATGATTGGTTTTGCTTGTGAGGGCCTGAACTCCAAGCTGACAAAAGGAGGGATGCCAGGCAAGGAGTGTGATAGTGGGTAGGAGTCAGGGGCTGGGGTCTCCAGGTGTGCCCCAGCTGCTCACTGTCCAGGTGGGCTCTCCAGGGCAACCCATGGTGGTGTGGAGGAAACAAGAAGGAACAGGAAGATAAAAGGGAGAAACAGAAATGGAAGGAAGAGACATTTGTAGGGATAGAATATTAAGGAGGGTGGAAGAGAGGCTCCACTCTTGTAAACTCTTGCAAAGGCTGTTAGCTCTGGATTTGAAGGGTTATAGAGAATGCCATCCTAGACAGAACAACACACATAGTGCAGCATCCTCTCATGATCCAGGCATCTGTCAGAGCTGCAGGCACGAGCTCTTGGAGCTGTGTGTGCCGGTTATGTCTCGCGCTAGGTGATTAGATGTAAAATTACACAGTATCATCCGAACTTGGAACATAAAACCACTTCCATGCTCTGTCTTTGACTGTTCATAATGTTTCTTGGCAGAAGTTGTTGCAGACACCAGCTTTCAATCCTTCCAAATTAAATGTCAGTTGATGGCAGCGTCGTCATCAGCGGGAGCGTCCTGCTCATCCCGCTTCCCCCGGCGCTGGGAGCGGCTCCGCACCTCCTCAGCTGGCTGATGAGCAGCTCAGCTGGGAGCAGTTTCGAAAGAGATCTTTGACTTTCTTTGGCTTCCCAGAGGAATTCATAATTATTTCCTCCTTTATCATGGAGTGCAGCTGGAGTCTTCGGCTCCATTAGAACTGCCCTGGTAATTTCACAGTGTGAAATTTACAGCAAACTAGGGACATTAACGTTAAATAAATTTATGCAACAGCAACCCTCACCCAAGTCATTAAAAGTGTGTGCAGTTTTTAATGGATGCTTCAGCATGGCATTTGATAAGTTTGTTCATTTCTTTTCCCAGTCTGTTAATTATACATACACACACACATTCTTCTGCCAGAGGTATTGGTGGCTCTGGCCACGGATGTCACCTCCTTGCAAACACTTTAAGCACGGCTGTAATCCCAAACTCAGTGGAGTGAGGAGAGGCTGTCACCAAGAGTGGATTGGGGGGGTGGGGTGGGAAGTGTGAGAGTGTGGGTCTGTGTGCAACTCCAGTAATCCAATTTAACTATGTAGTGATTCTGAATCACATCTATTTGAAAAGACAGGATATCATAAAGGCTGCTAATATGGTGGAAAATTGTATTAAGCTGAGACAAGACAAAGTTGATTATGTGCACGACTAGTGCAGATGTGCCTGGCACTGGTCGTTTATGCATATTGATTGATCTTAAATACAGCAGAGCAGGGGATGGGATGGGGTTTCTATGGTTATTGATTTTGTTTCAGCTCCTTGGGCTGTCATCAGGGGCTTTCAGATCCGACTGCCTTGACCGATACAAGCCCTGATCAGAAAGCTTGATAAGAAAGCAGGCACGGGACTGATGTCCTGGCCAGAGAAGTCGTGCTGGGTATGTCCTTTGAGAAGCAGACATTCAGGAACACCCCTGCTCTTCAGCTCTGTGGAGCCAGGCTGTGGAATCCATGGGGAGGCTGCAGTTGGGCTTTTGGGCTGCCTTGCTGGATGTTCCCAGCGCGGCTGTGCAGGAACAGCCTGGAGGGCTCAGCAGGGTCCCTTTGCTGCATGATCTGCTTCACTTCAGTTTGCTGAAGGAGGAGACTTGGTTTCCTAATTGTTTAATTTTGGCTTCTATAAACCTGCTGGAGCAGAACTGTTGTTTTTCCACCTCTCCCACATTCCAAGCAGTGAAGCTGGAAACAGGAGGTTTTCATCCTGTTCTTTGGTTGTTGTCTCATTCCTCGGGAGTCTTTATTAAGACAGTTTTCTTTAGTCCTGCTCTGCCTGGAGCCGCTGACCTCTGCCACCAGTCAGCCTGGCTTTCAATGACTCTGTGACTCTCCTGGCCTGAGCCATTTAATGGCTGACAACTGAAAGAGAGGAGGTTAAGACTAGATATTAGGAAAGAATTCTTCCCTGTGAGGGTGGTGAGGCCCTGGCACAGGGTGCCCAGAGAAGCTGTGGCTGCCTCTGGATTCCTGGAAGTGTCCAAGGCCAAGTTGGATGGGGCTTGGGGCAACCTGAGATCATGGAAGGTGTTCCTACCCATGACAGGAGATGAGCTTTAGGGTCCCTTCCAACCCAGGCTGTTCCATGATTCCATGGTTCTCTGATCACTGGCATGGAGCTTGAAACATGATGTGGGAGTCAAATAAGATGCTGGTTTTCTAATAAACAAAATATTTAGGAGTGGAGATAATTGAGCATCTAGCAGTCAGTAAAGAGGATTTGTGGATGTCTGTCCTGGGAATTCCCTAATATCCCAGTCCTGAGGGTTTCTATATGTATGGGCATCTCCACCTGCCGTGGCTGCAGCCTGAGCTCTGTGCAGGTGAGTCTGCTGACACAGGTGAGTTTTCATGATTGTGGTTTAGTTCTGAAAGAGGAATTTGTAAGCACGTTGAATTGAGTGCATATAACTTGCTTTGATTTATATTTGAGCTGAGGTGAAAGAACTCTATCTGTGATTATGGATGTCAAAGACAATATATTGAAATTCAGTTTTTCTAATGTACACATCATTTATCAAATCTCTACCCAATAATGCCAACATTTGCTGCACAGAAATACAACGTGATGGATTACCTGCTTCCCACCAGCTTTCTGAAGGCCAAGGAAGATAAACACAGGATTCTTGTAGAAATGTCAAGTTCAGGCAGGGGAGAGGGACTGAAATCAAAAACCCCAGGGCAGTTAGCAAAATCCATAAGCAGGGTGAGAATTTCAGGGACCTTACAGTCCTCAAAGGAAACAAGTTTCTTTGTTTCTTGCTGTCACCAAGAGCATGAGCGACCCACCTGCTGCAGGCAGAACGTGTCACCTTTTGCAGAATTTGGCCTGGTTTAGAGTCTGCTCTTGAGATGCTGATGATCTAAAAAAAGCACATTTTTTACATCTAAAGCAGCAGCGATATCTGGACTTGGATCCATAACAGCTACTTCTTGCCTGGATTCTGAAAAAAGGAAAAAAAAAAAAAAAAAAAGCTTAGAAATATGAATTTCAAATTAAAACCAGGAAAAAATAAATAGCAGAAAACACTTTTATTTCTTACTGAGCTTCTATTCAGTTCCTGTTTCCTGTAAGTTATACTCGGGCAGGAAAAAAAGGAAGCCCACAAACATAATTGCAACCATGTCTAATTAGGCAGAGCTATGTAAATTTAGCGTTTCTACATGATTATAAATGTCAGGAGAGCCTTAGATAAGACATGAGAGTTTTGAGTATCTCTTGTGTACCTAGTCTAAAATATCCTTATTGCTAATCCTATTCATCTGGAGTTGCTTCCTAATTAGAATATTTATGGGCTAATAAGGAGGTGAACAAGACACTCCAGTTCAGTTCCAAAGGTGAGAGTAGGGATTCATTAGACTCGGCGTCTCTGTTTTGATTGCTGTACAATGTAATTACCATTGTGCTAGACAATCATTTTAGATTTACCTTAACAACAAATGTTTAAGAAGATTCCTGTTGTTCTGTCTTTGTGTCTTGGTCTGCTGAAACCAAAAGCAGTGATGTCAGCAGCTCTGAGAGATTTGGGGGTTCCTGGATGGGGTTTTTTTTCCTTGTTTTATTTTCTGAACTGTTTTAGCCTCAGTCTGTCAGTCCCTGATGTTTCTGAGTTTTGGCCATGCCAGCTAACAGTGAATCTGGTTTGCATATTTTATGAATTCATGTTTTATGAATTTTATATCACTAGGACCTGCTTTATAGGAAATGCTTATTTTGATATTTTGGTGGGTTTTTTCAAAATTTTCACTTGCATGTCTATAGCCAGTGACCTGATATAAAACAGTTTTTAAAGTCAGATACAGTTTAGATGGTTTTAGGTTATACTACCATGAAAGCACTGGGAGTGCCTGACATTCAGTGTCTGATTCTTTAATTTTTCTTCTGGAAGGTTCATCCCAAGCAGGAGCCCCACTGAGCTCAGGCACAGCAGCAGCAGGAAAAATGCCTCCTGCATCCATATTGAGAACCAGGCTGAACTGAGTTCCACCCCACGGGGTTCTGGACCTTGCTGATCCACCACTGTGGGAGGATTTGGGTGCTTCCTTAGTGGGATCATCCCCTCTTCTCCCCTTTGAGGGAGGGTCCAGTCCTTGCCCACCCATCCAGCCCAAGAGCTTGCAGAAGACATCTTCCAGGCTTCCTCCTGCTGCCTCCCCTGGCTCCCATTGGGAAGGGTCCCTCAGCGCTGCCTAAGGAGAGATCCTCTTTCCCTGAGTCCAAGGGGAAGCTGGGGGGGTTGCCAGCCCCAGGCATGATGGGAGCAGCTCCTGATGGATTTTAGAAAGGACAAGACACAGAGTTTCTCCCTCCCACATCTCTCTTTACTTTAAGCCTCACTTCTGTCTGCAGACCACATCTGAGTTGTGCAAAGCAATGGCTATAATTAATACAAATGCTAAATTGTCCCTTTATTTTTGCTGTGGCCTCTCTCAAAGTCAACTCCTTTCCAAGGGCAAGCTGATCAAAGCAAAACCTGGGGGGCTTGATCTCTTCTCTTTCCTTACCGTACTGATCTGGTACGAAAGAAAACAACATTCTGTGGCTTTAAAGGTGTGATCAGAAAAGTTGTTAAGATGTCAAGTCACGTTACTTCAAGTCTTCTCTGTATAAATTACAGTGAGGTACAGTGATCTCATAAATAATGATAAATATAGCAACATTCTGCTGCTGATGGAAATCATTATCAGCCATTATCAACTTTAATTAATATATTCACATTATTCAAATCCAGGTAGGAAATATTCTTTGGCATCAAGTCTAGAAGAATATGGATTATGGCTTTTGTGCAGCTTGAAAAGCAGCTGGCAACAGGGAAGCAGCTCTGGGGAAATATTTTGTTTAGACTTAGGGTCCGACACATTGATTGTCCCATAAATGTCCCCCACTTTCCATGCTTGTGTGCAGGGGCTGATAGATACCGTGTTTTCCAGGGTTATTTCTTTCCTTGGAGCACTGCTCCTGCCCTAAAAGAGCTTTCTTTTGTTTGTGGCATCTCAGTTATCTCCGTAGCAACCAGGGTAGTGCTGGGGAATACACAGTCAAGGATGCTGGAGATGAGTACTGGTAGCAAATGTTCTTTAACATGAAAAATGAGTGAAAACAAACAGAAAATATGGGGTAAATAAACCTCTGATAGTTCTAAATGGAATGGTTCTTGAAAATTTCCATTAGGACTTAACAGCTCTTTAAATAAATAACCACTATGTCCCCTTCCATCTGAGGGTTTCCATCTGTTGATTGTGTTTGTTTGCTTTTCTCCCATTTTGTGAAAATCCCGAGGCCCAGTCCTTCTGCACACCCAGCCCCTGGGTACAGGGCTAAACATTCCCTTCCCTTTGGAAAAGGAGCTGAAAAACAACATCAGACAAATGTACCCCACCTGCCACTCCAGGAGCTAACCATAAAACCCAGCATCCACACCTCCTGTTGCCCCTGGAGCGTGGCCAGAGGCCTGTTTGCAGCTTTCCAGGAGACAGAGGAGAGTTTTTTAGAGCAGGAATTCCCTGTTCATCCACTGTGCTCAGCCTGCCCCACACAGCCAAAGGCAGAGGGCTCTGCTCTATGCACACAGTAGAGCAGGTGGGAAAACTTCCTGAAGAGATGCTCCTGCATCCATCTTATCCCTCTGTGCTGCCCCTGCTGATGCCTTAAGTTTTAGCTCTCATGTTTTTCAGGTTCTGTGCTGCCTAGGGGTGTAGTTCTGAGCCTCATATTAAGTGCCAGTCAGCTCTCTTCACAGACCACGCAGACAAAACGAATCCTTTTCCTGCTGAAGTCCAAGGACAACTTTCAGACTCAAAAGCACAAACGATGGACTGAAGGGAGGAACAAGGGATGAGACCTCACAACCTGAAGCTGTAACTGGAAGCTGTAATTCAATATGCAAATGGACCAAAACTTTTCAAAGTGTGAGACCTCATCACCAGTTGTCCATTTTGTGACCATTCTTTGTCCACCTTGGGTGTAGCCCTGGCCAGGCTCTTGTCCTGCCCAAAGTGTACCCTAAAGGCTTTTCAATAAATACCTACTTTATTCTCTTAGCTCTGTCCAGTCTCTGTTTCAGGTCAACCCTCCCAAGGCATCACTGCCCTCTCAGCATGCCAGGAGCCCAGCTCATGGCATCTCTCCACAGGCAATGCAGAATCTCGTGGATATTCCCTATCCCTCAGACATGCACCCTCTAATATTTAGACCAAAGAAGGTGCCAGCCTAGGATGGTATTTTCTGTTCGAGACAGAGCAGTGAAAATGGAATCTCTGTGGTGTGTGCTGTGTTTTCCATGGGAAAGGCTCCCATCAGTGATTCCGTAGCTAATGGCTTAGTTAGAGACATTAATGACTCAAAGTAAGGACCTGTTACAGCTGGTGTGGGGTAGCACTTTGTTTCTGCTGTCAGATAACACATCTCTAAATCTGGACTGTTCTGACATTTCCTATGAGAAAAAAAGAAATAAAAAATCCATACAGCTCCCATTAACTGAGAGAGGGAGGTAAACACTGCTGTTAGTGAGGTGAGATAAAACCTTTTCACTCTGGGACACAAATGTGAGTTCATCTTATGATAAAATTAAATACATTTCATGATCGCACCTTACTCCCCACAGGGAGTCAATCCATTTCACAAAATTCTTTATACACACTTATCACAGCCTCCAGCTTCTTCCGAGAGAGACCAAGGACCAGAGTCCTAAATCCCTTTGCATTCTGCCTGAAGAGGATGGTCCCACCAGCTCCACATGGAGCCTGCTCTTACAGCCTTGCTTCTTCCTTGCAGCAAAGAACCTCAGCTTCTGGTTCTTCTACTTTCCCAGCATGGTTTTGTCTGAGAAGTGAAGGAAATAGAGCAACACACATACAACATTTACTTAATGTGAGTTCATACACCTGAACCCGAGGTGAGCAGCTCCACAGAAGCTTAACACTGCTGTGGGAGTAGGAGAAATACTAATTTGCTTTTCCAAAAGTGTACGTCTCACTGGTATTTTGGAGAGTCTTAAACTTAGAACCTCATCAGCTCCTCCTAAATCTGCCACAGGGCTAAGATGTTCAACTGGATTCTGAAGAAAATAAGGATGCAGATTTGGGCATGTTTCCCTTGCATTGTACAGGCAGCTGAGATTTTTGGAGCGTGGACCACAGATGAGATGCCTTCATTTGAATTCCACATCACAGCTAAAGCAAAAATAGTTTGTTTTGAGGGAAATCTTTATCCCACAGTGTCTGTTTTCCTTTGTAATTGCCATAAATTATCAGTACTGGAATAAGGACTATTGTTTGCAATTAACATAGCCTGAACAAATTCCAGCTCACGTGATACTCTTAACTGGAATAAGACACCCTAGGTTTATGGCAGGTCATGGGTGGCATGAGGCAGATCCTGTGGAGGGACTAAA
>VZUA01006081.1:0-12019 GCA_013401035.1 Horornis vulcanius
TTAAATTAAAATGCAAGTATATGTTTGTTTTGGATACAACAAAAGGTAGATACAATTTCTCCTGGAGAGATTAGTCAAATGGTAAACTATAATTACTCTCTTCTTGGAGGGATGTTCATGTGAAGCGAGGAGGTGGATTTGTTCCTGCTTGGCGTAACATCCCAAAGTCTCACAGTAGCAGCATCTTGGAGGTGGAGTCAGCTTCATCAATTGGGAGCTGGACAAACAGCCCACACACCATGGGAAATGGTAAGATACACTTTGTAGGGGTGGTTATGCAAGGTAAACTGTATCAGAGTTGTTCTTTACTTTCTGGATGTTTGTGTTCACAGGGAAATTATAAGGAAAGGGAAAAGCAACTTTGAGGAACATAACAGTTTTACAAGAAATAATTAAAAGATTTACCAAAGGGGATTGCAAAAAATTGTTAGAATATTCCTTTGATCATGTTGCTCTGGCATGTCTTTTGTGTATTGACTTAACTGATAAAATAAAACTATTTTTCCTGTTCCTTCTTATAACTCAATATTCTGCCATCAGTCAAAAATACCCTCCCAAGCATAATTCATAACTTAGTAGAGTCCTGAAAACAAGCTTGTCATTCTAGACAAAATTTAAAACTGTCAGAACTGTGAATGTTTTTTTACAGGCTGTTTGGCTGAGGCTAAGCTTTTCTGCTTATATATCATTCTAAGCAAATACTTTATTCCAGAGAGGAAAGGAAAAGGCAGCAGGGGAGACACTTTCTGAATGCCAGTAATAGTTGAACTGAGAATGAGAACTGATGGATTTCTGTTGTGTAGGATATTGAGGTGCTTTATCTTCCTCCCATTTTCATCCACTTTATGCAGTTAGATGAAAAACATCTCACTTGGAATCCATTTAACTTCCACAAGCTAGTGATCTGGTTAATTTGACGTTATTATTTACAAATTATAAACACAGTAAGAAGCCTCAAGATTTAATCATCAGCTTAGGATTATTTCTTTGAATGGTTCTCTCCGTTTGATATGCTGTTTTCATCATTCAGTGAATCCATGGCTGTGCTGCAGGGGAACTTGAAGCACTACTGTATTGGGTGGGGTTTTATAAGTAAAATTTAACAAAACAAAATTTATGTTCTACAATTCTGTGGTCTCAGACTGTTATTACCTAATGTTAATTTTATTCTTCAATAAAATTTCCTTGTCTTTTAAGGGATACTTTAAGATGTAGCTCTCAAAAACGTTTGATGGGTTGGTTTGTTTGTTTTGGAGGTGGAGACATCTTTGTTCCTTTAAAGAGTGAGCTGGATGAATTGCAAGAAGAGGTGGCAAGGAGAGCACATGAGCAAGAGCTACGAAGAAAAAGAGAAAAGGAAATGGAGGCAGCAATGGGCTTTAATCCCCGTCCCAGCAGGTTCATGGATCTAGATGAACTGCAGAATCAGGGTAACCTTTGAATGTAGTGTATTTTGCAAGATGGTAGTGCTGAAGTTTTTTGAACCTTTGAATGTAATTTCCTGTTTTAGTTGTGTGTGTGCCTCTCGCCACATCCACCCCCATTACAGTTTTTCAGGTAGTGAAATACTCTCCATTTCAAGCCTGTAAAAAGTTGAAAACTGTTTGGTATTTTGACCAAATTTCTTCTTAAATGAGAAAGCAAAGTAATGTAGAGATATTATTAATATAGCTGTATTTTTCCATTTTTCAGTGATATACACTTAAGTTAATAGTATTGATACCTAGATTTAGTTGCTAGCCTTTAACCAGCATTTTAGAATGATCAAGGCTGTTTGTACCTTTCAGGCATCTCAGCTCCACCTGCAGCAGAGGTGGTTCATGTAAACCATTGTTCTGTTTCTGCTTGATTTAGTACATTTGCAGCCCTAAGCAATTCTGCTTGTTCCTGCCCTTGTGCTTTCCAGTCCTGCTCCCTGCCTGGCTGTGCACCCACAGCAGCCAAGTGTGGGGACAAGTACTCTGACTGGATCTAATTGAAAATCTGAGCTGGTTTTAGGTTGGCTATCTTTTCTAGGGCAAAAGAATTTAAAAGAAAATTGAAACTCAAATACTGAGTTTGATTGTCTTTTCCATGACTCCTCATCTTTCTGGCAGGAGATGGCAGCAAAACAGGTTTAATTGGAAGTATGCAGCTGGAGCAGAGGGAACATGACAGGATTCACTATTGTAATACCTTTGTTTTAGCCCTGAATCTCCATCAGACAGTAAGAGATTTCAGGAGAAATATGGGATAAAGTGCACTGACCCAGTCAAGAGTGAGCCTTAAAACCTGCTGGAACACTTAACTGGGGTTTGTTGGAGGGTGAGCAGAGCCGAGAAGGATGAACACCTGGGCTCTGGTCCCACAAATGTACCTATGATCAGGGAAATTCTGCTGTGGTATCCTGTGTTGCCAGGCCTCCTGGCATCCCCATGCTGCATCCTCTAACCTGTAGAAAAGAGTTGAGATTGCTGGTCTGCTGTTCAAGAGGAAGGAGAGAGGCAGCCCACAGCAGTGCCAGTTCTGGACACAATCCCAACTGTGCTCTGCAGCCTAAAGCCATGCCAACTGCTCAGCAGGCAGAATGACACTGTGCCAATGGCAGCTGAACAGTATGATCTCCATGAGAATGTCTGTCTGACTGGGAATGTTTGTATAATTTTTGCTGACCATCAGTTATCCTTTACAGTCCTACTATGGCCTGCTGGTAACCAGGTGAAAAATTCTGATATACCAGAGTAGATGGATATATTTTTCTATCAGTATAGTGTAGTATAAAAGTATAGTGTTTACTTTTGTAACGTAAATGACAGTGATTTAAAAACTGAAAAGTAAACCTCTATTGCTGAACATGTTGCCTTATCTGCTTCTCCTGCATGAAAGAGAATAGCATATTCTCCAATACTTTATCCCTCTTTTTGATCTGTTCTATTAGCTGATTGAAGCAAAGATTGCTTAGCTTTTCTTTGTTAAAGAGAAAGTAAACTAGACTAATGCTTAATCAAAAAAACAATTTAGTAGAATGTTTGAGGAGTTCAGATGCATTGACTTGAGATGTAGGAGAGTCTTTGTTTATTCAAGTCTTTCCCCACCCCAGTCAGAGATATAATAGCTTAACAGACTGCAGGGCTGCCTGGAAGGCCTGCTTGTATGCAGAACTCCAGAACACTTGTGACTCATTTTCCCCTCAAGTAAACTGCTAAATTCATGCAAAGAAAGCTAACTTTAGTATTCTGCCCTTGATTACAAGCCTCAATTGCCTTGATTTTGAAACTGAAGATGCTGCTTGATTAACTTATTTGCTCTAACAACTCTCATGTCTCTCTCCAGTACTAGCTTTCAGTGCAGGTTCATTGGGGTTTGTGGTAAAAGAGTTTGTATTTACATCTGTGCACAACAGTGTTGGGGAGCAGGTCAGGCCACAGCCTGTGTTATGCAGATTGAGAGAATGTAATTTATTGTTGGCTGATAAAGATCTTCACATTCTCTACCACAGTGACAGAGGCATTCCATTAAAAAGACCTGCCTGTAAACAGAGTAAAAGTCAAATTTTATTTTCTGTTTTCCCTGCCTCATTTAAATGTTTACATTTTAGTGCATAATTTGCATAATACCTAATAGGTGACACAAAATAGTCTGGGCATTTATTCCTCTCAGAAATGGATGTTATGATGCCAGGATGCAGTTTCTTTTTTGTGTCCAAAATGATGTATTCTTCCACACACACGATGTATCCTTCCTCCCACACTGTTTTCTAAATTGTTGCAAAAGGAATTCTTGACAGTTTTCCCTTTCTTCTCAGCTTCCACTACCTTGTTTTTCAAGCTGCAAGACTGTTGGGTATTTACATTCTGTATGTTACTTACAGCAGTTAAGCGTATGCACTAAACTCGTTTATAGAAGTATTTCATGCAGGCATTTATGTTCACACTCAGCTCCAAGTTTTCTTCCCAAGACATGTTAGCTGTTTCAGTTTAATTTCATTTTGATGAAGAAGAGATAGATGGATTTTGTCAGGAAACTTAACATACAATTAAAAAAACCCTAATCTGCTCTATTTCTTTTACTAATACATTTTGGTTTAGATTTGGTTCTAAATTTAGTTCAATTCCTTCTTGACAGAAGTCATTTGAACTGACTCTGTTATATGTCTGTACTATCTTTTATACTGATTTAAAGAGTTGAAAGTAATAGAATAAGCCAGTACAACTCTCTCAACTGAAGAAAATTTGAGGGAAAAAAATCCATTTCACCTTGTTTTACTGTGTGGATGTCAAGTATATCAGGGTGCTCAAGATATACTTCTGCTTAGGGAAGGTTAGGTGGTGCAGTCTGGGATATGCACAGCCTCTGCAAGAATTCGTGTGTGGAAGGATTTGGTGATCACAAATGGGATGAGGGTAAGTGAGAGTTCTGCAATGAATGAAACCAAAATGAAGGGTGCTGCCCATTTTCAGGGAGGAGTGATGGCTTTGAGAAGTCGATGCAGGAGGCAGACTCAATCTTTGAAGAGTCGCTGAATCAGGAGCAGAAGGGGGATTGTGCTGCAGCTTTGGCTCTCTGTAACGAAGCTATATGTAAGTAACCTTAACCGCCTGAGCTACTGCGCTTTGACTGTTTACTAATACAGAATAGAGTCTGAAATGCTACGTCACACTAAGTGGTCAGGTAGTAATATGGGGGTCCAGCTGCTCTTTAGGAACATGCAGGTAGACAGAATTTTTCATTTTTATAAGCATTCCCATGTGGGGGTTTTAGTCCTATTCCTCTTCATCTCTGTTTTTTCATGTTTGCATTCATTTTGTTGTTCTCTCCAGTGCTAAGGGAGAAACAGCACTGGGGTGCTCATGTGCCCTTTTTGGTGCTAACTGGTATGTTTCAGCAAGCACCTGGTAGGTGGTTCCCCTTGCCACTCAGTCCTCACGATTTTTCCCCATTGTCAGGCCAAATTGCAAAGGCCATTAAGCTCCACTGTTTTTCATGGAGTGTGTAGCATAGGAAAAAAATGATAGTCCACTCTTGAGTCTTCTGGATTAGCAGAAGTGAACTATGCTGTACTTTAATTTTCATAAAGAAGAAGCATTAGGACATTAAAGTGCTTAAATGCATTGTGACCTTTGAGAATGTGTGCTATGTGATTTCATTTTATTTTTGGTGATTTTCCATTATGACTGGCTGGCTGTCTCACCTCATGCTCCCCTCTGTCTGTGTAGAATGGCTGCAGACAGGGTGAGTAGCTCCTGTGCTGCTTGTATTTAGAAATTGGCTTTTATGGAGTGCAGAATAAAGGGTGCAGCATACAGCTGTGGTGACAGCTCTGTTAGCTTTCATTCCAGCAAGGAATCTCAAATCCCAGCTGGGTATTCCTGCACACAAAGGGAATCACAGGTATGGAGGATGCAGGAAAAGAGTACATGACAGAATGAAGCATCGTTGTAGTAGGGCTGGAAAGACCCTGTGTCAAGGGATGAGAAATTGGGCTAGAACAAGGATATTGTTTTTATTTTATTTTGGTTTAGTTCCAGTCAATGTGTTTGTACACCTGGCTAAGCTGAATGTGCATTAATGAAAACAATAGCATCCTTGTGAATTCTTTTGTGGCAGTATTTGCATGGTCCATGGTTTTTGTTCCTGCTGCATCTTTTTTCCTTTTTTTTTTTTTTTCTTTTTCAATTTTATTCCTTTTTTCTGTTTGTTTTCTGCTATGTTTTCTTTTGCATTTTAGCTAAACTAAGACTTGCCATGCATGATGCCAGCGCTAGCACTCACAGCAGAGCCCTAGTCGATAAGAAGCTGCAAATCAGTATCCGAAAAGCCCGGAGCCTCCAGGATCGCATGCAGCACCAACAGCCACCGCAGCCGCTGCCTCCGCCGGCCTGCCACCCACCACAGGGCGGCACCATGGCCCAGTCTACAAGGTAGTGCGAGTACCTCGCCTAGGCACGGACCTGGGCTGCATCTGTGAGCAGTGCAGTCTGAAGGAAATAGCAAACTATGTATATTCCCCGGATAGTCCAAGTCCTACTGTGTTACACCTATCCTTTTCTTCTCTGGGTTGAAGCTACTATAAAACAGTCACTTTATAACCCCGTTTTCCCACTCCCCACCACCCTTTCTCCCAGTCTTTATAGAATAGTCCAATGTGCACGTGTTCAAAATGTGATCTGTGACAGAGAATTGTAGCAGTCAGTGCCTGGCAGCATTGATGTCTCGTGCACCAAGGGAAAAATACGACAGACAATAATCTGGCTAAAAGAAGTGGCTAAAAAGGATGAGTTGTGACTGTTTATAATTGGGAGCAGTTTCAGGATTCAGTCAGTAAAATACTGTATTACAGTCAAAATTTTGCCATAGTTGCTTTTACGTTGGGAACGTTAGCCAGTGTGTTTGGTGCTCTGTAGTTTGAAAACTGATCTTTTCTTTCTAGTCCACTTCTTTAGTGGTGCACTGGTACAACTCTTGAATCCAGATCTGATCCTCTCACCTTGACTACTCCATCATTCTTCATTTTCTTTCTGTGCTTCGCAGCATCCTGTAGCCTGCCTTACCAGCCCTCCTCAGTGTCTCTTCATAATTCTTTCTTCCATACTGACTTTAACTACAGCATAATTAACTCTCTGCTATAACTGATCCTTTCTTCCTAACCTCTTTAGCATGCAGCTTAATCCTTCTTTCTTCCCATGCCATTCCCTCCTAGCTCTAGATCATCCCTATCCAATTTCTAGGCTATTTCTTGAACTGTTAATTTTTTCCCCTTTCCCCTTTCTTACATGTTATATTACAGGAAGCTTAGATAAAATCTTGGATGGGAATCCTTTTTCTGTTCCATTTCTGTAAAAAGCTGGGTACAGCTATGTACAAACCCAGTTAATTTGCACACCTGCCAGGCTATAGTTCATAACGTCCTTTTCTTTTCCTGCAGTACCTGAATTACATGTAATGAAAGCTGATCTTGTTGTCAATCAGGGGTCTATTATATTCTCTCTTGCAGGAGAAATGCAGAGCTCAAATTAGGCATTTTGGCAGATTCTAAGAAAATGAAAGGCACTTTCTTAACTAGTTTTGTTAATGCTAAACTCACTCACTGCTCCTCTGTGAAGAGTGTTACTTCTGCAAAAAAGTTATATCCAACTGAATGTTAGTATTTCAGTCAAAGAAAAAGAACCCTATTCATAGCCAGAGTTCTGTACTCCACCATTGATTTAAATAACATTGTAGACATTGTAAACTTTTTAAAGTTTGCAATTCTTCACAAATAATATTCTATTGCTACACACATTAACTAGGTCTTCCTGGTAACTTTCATTCCATGCATCTCAAGGAGGAGACAAAGCAGTGATTTTACAGTTGCCTTAAGTTTTCTGCTGGAGCTGATGTAGCCTGTCATTTTCTCATAGGTGGTGGGCTTAGTATTGTTTGTTCTGTCTGTATATTAAAATGCTAACTAAATGCAGAAAAATGCCAGGGACGTGTATGACCCACGAATATAACTGTCTTGCATTGGTACTTAAAAGAATGAACATAATTTTCTAGAAGTGTGCTTAGGATACAAATTATTGCAGAATAGTGGTTATGTATTTAGCTTGAACTTCGTTTAACATTTTGGATAAATATCCTTAAAAAATGAGAAAAATTTCAACCTGTTCTACCATTTGTTAAGTCATTTTTCATTAAGTTACCTGGAGAGAGGGGACCTTACAGAAATACTGTCAGTTCATGTTCAGATCACAAACATGTCTGAAGTATTTTAAAAGATATCCAAGACGTTACTGTTGAAAACAGTTATTTTATATAAATGCTATTCTTACTCTTCTTGTGATTATCCCTACTCACACACTCAGTGTACTGGTTGAAATTCCTCTGGTGCTATACAAGAATACTTCATATAGAGCCTAATTATAGCAAAATACTCCTAAAAATGTGAAATGGATTCAGTTAGATTGTTAGAGTAGGAAAACAAAGTTAGAATCAAAGGACTAACATGAATGTGTCTAGTGAATTAATGCAAAGTCTTCATCAGAATACAGTGAGCAAAGTGTGTTGAGCTGTACGTCACCTCGTGCGAGGCCTGTACCCTAGGAGTAAACGTAAGCAATGACTACTGCTAATCATTTACTCTTCTGTGTGTTTTAGTGAACAGACTGGCCCGCTCCAAGTACTGCTGAGCCAGGAGGTACCACTGGAACCCAACAAAGAAGTGGAATTTGGGTCCAGTTCTTTCTTCCACCCACCTGCTTCCTGCCATGAATTGCACTCATCATTATATCCAGAGTCTTCCTCCTTGCCCCCTTCTGAAAGCAATCCATCCAACAGGATCTCTCCAAACTTCCAGTCTGCTTCTGCTGATTTTCATGACCAAGTTCACTCTTTTCTCTATAGGCAAGGGTTGGCAGAGAGGTCTGCAAGAACTGAGAATGATGCCCACAAGAGTGGGGAATTTGCTGACACGACAGCCACAGGGCTAAAAGACTATAGGGATTGCTGCAGTAGCAGCAAGTTAGAAGAGGTTCATAACATAATGCCTGTTCTCACACCTCAGTACCAGTCCAAGGCTAACACGGTAAACTCTGGGTCTTTGCCTACACTGTTTCCCTGTCCACATCCACCACAAGCAGCATCTCCTGAAAAGGACAGCCAGCACAGTCTTTGTTCCAAACTTGCAAGCTCTCCAGTGCGGCCCAGCATTGATCATTTAGGGGCCTATCATGCAACTTCATCCCCTACACAGCAGTGCTCCTCGGATCCTTTGCAGAAAAATAAGTTCTACAGAGCAAACAGCCAGGAGATTTTATTACCCTCACAGGGTGAATATGGCACAGCAGACGGTTGTAAATCTGAGGCTTTTAGTACAAAGGGACATGTTCGCTCCTTGGCAGAGCAATTTCAGAAAATGCATGCAGTCTCCCAGAGAAAAGGTACTCGTGAAAAAGACTGGATTACTGCAGTGTGTCAGGATGAGAAGTCTCCAAAGTTAACACAAAAATCTTTCATCAACCATCCATCTTCTGGTTACAGACAGCTAATCCATCAAAACCAAGAAAACAAAACTCAGTCTTCTGAAAAATTACACTCAACTGTGGATATTAGGGACGGGGTAGTTTCTTTGAAGGGTTTTAGTGCCCAACATGTTGCTTCTATGAGTTTTTGTTCTCATAGCGAAGAACTGTGTAGAAGAGGTGGACAGAATATAGCAGACCCTGTACCCTACGTGGAAAGGCACTGTCATGATGGAGGAATGAAAGAGGTGGATGATGGAGCTGCTAGTAGCATGGTTGCCTCTATGCCTGTGGACCGTTGGGTGAATAATGTTACTAGGTATTACAGTTCTCAGAAGGCTAATAAGAATACTGAATGGCTTCCTGTACCTGGGAGGAGTCCACTCTTTTCTGATCAGAGAGCAGTTGGAGATGACTTGAGCAGGATCCCAGTACACCTGCATCCCCAGTGGAATCAAGACACAGAACAGGAGCTCTCAGAACTGGAATCCCTCTATCAGACTAGTCTGCAGGCATCTCAGGCCACTAGGCCGTTTTTGGGAAGAGAGGACAGTGCTAGGTATCCATTTGACCAATCAGGTAAGAATGATGCAGAATGATGCAGTTGGTTTTTTTGGTTGACCTGCCTCTGTACTCCAGTGTAGGTGAAGATGCGTTTTCCAGTCAATTTAGTTAAATGGGTATTAATTTGTGCACAGATGCAGAAAAATTCAGGTTGTAGACTCTAAAAACATTCCACCTAACTAGAGAAAACAGTGTAATAGCACTGCCTGGGGTGGCTGCAGAGTAGCTGTTGATCGTGGCAAACATCTGTTAAGAGGAACATAGAAATAATTGATCCTGTTTTCAAGTAGGGAGCGAGCTGCTTATGTCGGGCTAATGAATTTTGCTGTTTGAAAGTCCTACATCCCCTCAGGAATTTATTAAACTGTTTCTAAGCCTGATGTTAATGCTCTCCACATTGGTGAATTTTAACTTATTGTATTGTAGTTGAGAATTTGGTCTGTATCTGGTTGAGGGAAGTAACTTTTACAAGTTTATCAAGAGCTGAGAGTTGAACCTGTGTTTTGCTAAGGACTGCCTGCTTTAAGTTCTGGCAAATTACTTGTGAAAGCAGCACAGAGGGTACATGAGGATCCATGACACCTTGTGGATTAGTTGGTGCCTAAAGAAAGTGAACAGATTCCCTCGGTGGTGACACGCAGCTGTTGCTGGAGATATTCAGTCAGAATCTGATGACAGCAGCCTGGTTCCACTTAAGCTGATCTGATCTCCTGCCTGAGATAGGGCAAGCTTGTTTCTCCGCTTCACAAGTGAAGCGAATTTCTTTATAATCTGTGTCATAGCATTAAAGCTATGAATTTTCTGGTTAAATACAAGGCAGCCTGAAATTGGACGGGTTCCAAAGTGACACAGATATAGCTGTACACATATGATATATATTGCAGTGCATACACAAGACAAGTTTTCCCTTGCCCTGCACCCATGGAGGTGGAGCCTTCATCATTCCTGACAATGTCAGACCTGGCTGTGACCGGAGTGAGTACTGCAGTAAAGTCTTGAACAGGTTTTTGTTTAACAGCTTGAGTTTTCTGTGGAACTCTTGTGTCTTGCAGTCCACTTGCAGGCCAGTTAGGTCATAAAAATGTGGCCATTTACCATTTGTTGTCCTTTTGGTTTACTTTCAGAGTTAGGCAGGATCTGACTTCACGACTTTGCAGATACTGTCTTGCATGGGCTTGAATCGGACGGTCTTACATGTTCCTACTTAGCTGACTGATTTTGGAACTTCTTTCTGGAAATCTACCAGCATAAAGCCCTAGTTGCTTCAGTGGTAGCTGGATTTTCAGAATTCTATCATCACATGACCCATTTCTTATGCTGACTTTTCTTACCTATTTTCCCACCACATACGTGATATGAGATATAAGTATTCTTGTGAGGTGAGGTTTGTATTTGAGATTTTCTAGTTTGCTGTAACTTTCAGCTGTTTCTTCTTAAGTTCTGCAAATTCTATACAAAACTGAAAAGTTTGAACCAGTGCATCTACTGTGATGAGCTGGATGAAAATCACCTGAGTTAGGTCTAGGACTGCTCTTTGTTTCTTTTAACTTGGATTACCTATTCATTTTCAAATGCTGTTGAAACTTAGACCCATATCAACTGGTTTTGTAAGACCTTTGCACTCAGATTCATAGTGAAAATGTCTCTGCTTCATTAGAGAAGCCAAGACTTGTTTCTCCAAATGCAACCACCTCAATGCAGAAAAGTTATTGTTATCAGCATATCACCTTTCTTCCTTTATAGAGGAACTCCCTGTGACCGTTTAATTAGGCCATTTATCTGTCTATTCCATGAGAAATTTCAAGATTGTAACTGGTTGATAGGGATTGCACTGCAGTGATTATAGCAATCCTAGTTAAAAATAACACTTTTAACTATGTAACCAGCACAAGAAATGGCTGAGAACCTGTAGCATTGAATGGGAAGGAGCGGGTGAATGTGTGGGGAACCTGAGACTGACTTGTTTATCCCAAGTAACTTTAGGTAACTTCCTTCTGGTAGCTGATTTTCTGTCTTTTTAGGCCTTCTAAACAATCTCACCTGTGTATCAGGCAAGTGTTGATGTGCAGTTAAATAATTTAAATCTTAAATAGTTCCATTAACTGCTCGCCTGAAGCCTGCAGAAGNTGAAATGTTGGGTGTTAGCTGATGTATTCATGTTCCAAGGATCTGTGACTTCTTGTTCTTTGTGTATTGTCCCTCTGTCTTTGCTGGAGTCAGACCTAAGGTAGTCAGAAGCGTCATAACATGCAATCAGGTGTTGAATTTAATCAGTATTTTCCTTCCCAGTCTCTGTGAACCTGAGTGTGAGGAAGCTGCCTGCTACAGCTGGCATGGGTCTGTCGAAAACCCCAACAGCGGAGATCGAGCGCAGTCTGTGTGGATCCACTGTCTCTTCTGTCTCCAAGGTGACATTTTGGTACTTAAGAGGTTCTAGAGGAGGAAGGGTTCACCCTGTGCAAGAAAGAATTTACAGT
>VZUA01006085.1:0-18881 GCA_013401035.1 Horornis vulcanius
GCTGGGAATTGTGGGGAAAGGAGGTCATGTCCAAGGGTTGCACTCACCTCTGCTCCCCATCCATTGTGCTATTCCTGTTGTATCCTAATCAGGTTCATCCTGCAGCTCCTTGGCTTCATGTACCAGCAGGAAGGAGGTGGCTCATGCAGCACAGCCAAGGTAGGCTGGGTATTGGTTCCAGCTAATCCCTCTGCTTCCTGGCAGGATGTTGACCTCTTTTGTGCTGGAGTTTTCCACAGGTTGGGTCTGTGGGAAATTAAAGGGTCAGTTATTGAGTCACTGTGGTCCAAGTGGGACTTGGAACCAGCAGAGCTTCAGCAAGGTCAGAAGAGCGCTGAGCTGAGCAAACTCTGGCTTGAGTTTCTGGTCACATGCTAAACATGAGAAAGTACCTCTGTTAGTGCAATTTAACAAGAGTGCAGTGGGAGAGGAGAATGGAGGCAGAGTTTAGTTTGTGTGGCTAAAAGGAGTGATGTGGGAAAAGCTCATCTTCAGAAGTCCAGACAGCAGTGAGGCAGAGATGGGAGAGAGCAGCCAGGACAGGCAGGGAGAGCCCACAGCCTGGGACCTAAGGTTGCATATGTTTGTATGTATGGTCCACGTGGTTTGTAGGTGCTCCTGGACCATGAATGCATGCAATGATTGTAGGGTTCTTCACTCTTGCCTTTCCAAGGCTGTTATGTCTGCTCTGTACTAAGTACTGCTCTGCTTTTTCCCAGGGGATTCCCTACACAGGGACAAAGAAGCAAATTGCTGGTTTTCTAAACTTGCTTGTTGTGTGCTGTACAGACTGCTGCAGAGACAGCAGCACGCTGAGATTTGTTTGGACCACAGAAAGTTCTTATTCCTGCTTCATGTGACTTGTCACAAGATGTGACCTTGCTTTCCATGTCCACAGCTCTGGCTGTGCCGGGAGGCTCCGGTGTCTTTGTGCAACCCTGCCGACATGAGTAAAACTGATGATTACTTTGCAGGTATGCTGCAAATGCAGCCAACGGCTCTAGAGCTGGCAGGAACACGTGAGATGCACTCAACTGCAAGTGCAACACTGAAAAACCTGCTCGGTTTCTTCATTCCGAGAAGAAGCTGATGGCGTCTGCTTGTGAGGCTCGTAGGTAAAAGCTTCTGACTTATTTTACTCTTCTCCCTCATCAGGCCCAGCAGCCACAGCAGCAGCCACAGCAGCAGCCACAGCAGCAGCCAACTTCAAACAAGCGGCCCAGTAACAGCGCTCCCCCGCCAACCCAGCTGAATAAAATCAAATACTCAGGGGGACCCCAGATTGTGAAGAAGGAGCGCCGGCACAGCTCTTCCCGTTTCAATCTGAGCAAAAACAGGGAGCTGCAAAAACTCCCAGCCCTCAAAGGTAAAGAGGCAGTGGGGTGGGAGTGCCCTGCATGGCAAGCTGCACTTTCTCCAGGCAGAGTGTGGTGGTGTAAGGGCTCTTGCCAAAGCAACCCTTCCAGTGTCCAGCTAGTTATGTGGGCAGTGCAGCAGGGATGGTTCTGGGAAAGGTGCTTGGCTTGTTAGCAGGCAGGGAACTGATGGATGGCCTAAAATAATCAGAGTATTCTCAATACAAACTTTGTACTTATCTTCCCAGCTGAGCTATTTAAACCCTTGTGCTTCTGTGTACTGAGGTTTGTCTCAGATTCTTCAGCCGGTTGTGCAGGAGGGTGGTGAAGTGCAGAGACCTTGGTGCAGACTGTCCTTGGTTCCTACATCCACCCATTCCTGAGGACGGACCAGCCTTCCTAATTGTGTTTCCATTGCAAATAACCATAGTGCAATTGAACCTGTCCACGTTAGGGCAGCTTGGTATTAGCACTTAGAGTACATTATGTTGCAATTAAACATGAGTGTGGACAAGGAGAAAGCATTTTCAGCAGTCATTGAGCCAGACCCATTGCTTGATGTTGCTCCCAGACACAGACAAGCCCTTGGGGAAGGCTGAGGCAGTGTGTAGTTTCCAGTTGTATCAGAAAGAGGATCTGTTAATGTACAGCTCCTGCCACCCTGGCCCCTCTCTTCCACCGTATTCTCTGGCAGGAGGGTTAGGCTGCAGTGTGTGCTGCCCAGCTCCCTTTGTGTCTCCGGGGTGCAGGACATGGCTGTCACTGGTCTGTGATGGGAGCAGGTTGGGTTCCTTTTTCAGGGTACTCTGTACACGGGAGAGATCAATGCCTATCAGGTTAGGAACTGCTACCACATTTGAAATCCCTTCATGGGGTAGTTGCTCCAGAGGCCTGGCAGTCTCTCTGCCTCCCGTGTCCCATTTCCATAGCAGGGATAACGCTGCCTCTCCCTCTTCCCCTCCAGCAGTTCAAGGGCGATGTGGCAGGGGAAGGGGAAGTCTCAGGGAGCAAACCACAGTGATACCTGGGCATACCAGGAAGATGCTGTGCCTGTCTCCAGTGACAGATGTCCCTGCTCTCTCTGGCAGATGCTCCTCCCCACGAACGAGAAGAGCTTTTCATCCAGAAGCTGCGGCAGTGCTGTGTTCTTTTTGACTTCATCTCTGACCCCCTCAGTGACCTGAAGTTCAAGGAGGTGAAGCGAGCAGGTCTCAATGAGATGGTGGAGTACATCACACACAACCGTGACGTTGTCACCGAGGCCATCTACCCCGAAGCTGTTATCATGGTAGGGCATGGAGCCAGCCTTTGTGTGGCTTATGTGCCAAAGGAATAGGCAAGTGTGGGAGGAGAAGGGGACAGGGATTTGTCAGAGAGGAGTGTGACCCCAGTCCTACCCATTCCTTATCTACCCACCTCCAGAAAGAGAAGAGTGTGTGGGTGGTGGTAGTGACGGTGCCTGCTATGGGGAGAGGTGGAAGCTCTTGTCTCCAGTGCAGGTCATGTGCAGACTGTAACCCTGCAACCTGCAGGAAGGGATCTCTCAGTGGGCACAGCTGTGACAAATCATAATGTGTTGCCCTGCAGTGAAGGATTTGCTGTGTGGAGGACCATCCTGAGGTGTCAGAATGTCATTCATGCAACTTTTTCCCTCACCTCAGTTTTCAGTGAACCTCTTCCGGACTCTCCCACCGTCGTCCAATCCCACAGGAGCAGAATTTGACCCTGAAGAAGATGAGCCTACATTAGAGGCTGCCTGGCCACACCTTCAGGTGAGGAGGGATGGGGGGTATAGATCCGGTGAATTCATCTCTGGGAAGTTGAGAGTCTATGTAGAGCTGGAGGCTGCCAGCCCTGCCACTGCTGCTTCACCAGCCTGCAGGGTTACTGGGGAAAAGCCAGGCCTGCCACCCAGGGGTCAGAGGTGGCTCTTAGGTAGTGCAGGAAGCAAGGGTGTCCTGGGAGCTGGCTGACAGTCACCTGCAGGTGGATTTAGACAGACTAGGTGAAAAGGTTTAGGAAAGTGACAGTGAGCATGGTTTAGCAGAGAGCTCAGCAGTGGAAGTCAGGAGGAAAGCTCAAGGCAACAGGGATGTGTTGTCAAGCAGACAAAGGCAGAAAAAGAGCCAGGTACTGCAGAATGAAGCAGAAAATACAGAGAAGAAATAAGGTGTCATTCTGCAGCAGTGGTTAATCACTTCTCACTGCTGCAGTTGACATCGGGATGTGAGCGTTGATAGAAATAGCGTGTCCTCAGCACCAGAGTGCTGTGAATGCTAGGCAGCATTTGTTTCTCAGAATTGAGTCAGCAGCAGCCAGCATGGATTTGCAGCAACTGAATGCTGAGCTTTTTGGTCAGCACCTCAGCTTTTTCTTTACTGCTGTCTTTGGCAGCTAGGCCCTACCTGTAGGTGCATGGTCTTATCATTCCTTCAATTCCAAAGTCAGACCTTTCAAATGCATTGATCTCGTTTGGCCTAGTGGCCCCTCAGAACCACTAGGAGGGAGGAGAGTGGACTCTGTCCTCTCAGAGAACAGCAGGACCAGAAGTTGATGTTTCATCACTGACAGCCTTCTTAAAGCAAGCTGCCCTTTGTTTTCCAAATGGGGCACAGCATGCAGCTCTCCTGGCGTAGTGAGGCCAAGCCAACCTTGAGGCAGAGGACACTGCATGTTTTCCTGGGGTCCGTTTCATTTCTCTGCTCTTCTGTTGTTCCTTGGCATGTCTCAAGGGCATCCAGTGAGGCTGAGGCTTTGCCATCTGTGGAGACGTCTGATCTCTGTAGGGATGTGTGCTGAAGATGTGAGAAGAGTTTCCCAGGCCTAATGTCTTAATCTGAGTAGGTGGATGCTATCTTTGGGTGGACCTGAGGTGATGAGATCTTACGCAGATTTGGGCACTTATGTGCCACCAGAGGCCCCTGCCCATTAAAGCAAGGGCAGCTGAGTTGATCCCACTGGGCAAGGAAACACTGGGGTTTGTGCTCCTGTTTGGGCTTCCCAGCTTTTCCCTGAATCCTTAAGGAGAAGGAAAACATAAAATCTGAAGTAAACGCTGGTGAGAGGACAGGGGGATTTCTAAGTAATCTCTCCTTTTCCCCTGACAGCTGGTGTATGAGTTCTTCCTCAGGTTCCTGGAATCGCCTGACTTTCAACCAAATGTAGCCAAGAAATACATTGACCAGAAGTTTGTGCTGTCTGTAAGTAATTGTTGCCCCTGCCACTGTGCACCACCTTTATGAAAGACATGCAGCAGATCTTGGTGCTTGATTGTGACTTTTCTTTATTTCTTTGGAACGAGCAGACAGAGTTTTCTGTGCAGGGCAAGACTGTGTGTGAGCTGTAGTCACTGGAACTCATTGTACAGGGGAAGAGGGGCATGGGGGCCATGCAGGGGAAGTGTGGGGACTTTGTGCAGCAGCTTTGTAGAACATGCAGGGCATCACTGTGCTTCTGTGGGTGAAAGAAATGATCATGGCTCCAGCTTGTGACTAGGAGGTCGTGTGTTTCAGGGAAATGACCACTGTGCTCAGCGTGCTGAAGGCATCACTCAGCTGAGAGAGCTGGCTTTGCCAAACAGGAGCAGTGCCTGGTGCTGCTGGTGGCTTTGCCCAGACAGGCAGTATGCAGGCACCAACTGAATTTGTCTCCCCACAGCTGCTGGATCTCTTTGACAGTGAAGACCCCAGAGAGCGAGACTTCCTAAAAACTATTCTGCACAGGATCTACGGGAAATTCCTGGGTCTGAGAGCATATGTGAGGAGGCAGATCAATAATATATTTTACAGGTGAGGTCTGTCTTAGGTACCATTTAGACTCCCTGTCTCCAGCATTTTTCCTTCCTCTTCCTTATCAAACTGTATACAGCATTTGGCAGTGACTTCTCATCCTTCTCTTTAGGTTCATCTATGAAACAGAACATCACAATGGGATTGCAGAGCTACTGGAGATCCTGGGAAGGTAATGCCACTTTTGGGAGTCCCAGTGATGCCTAAGGGGAGGCTACCTGGAACAGAGACTAGTGTTAAAGGAATAAAGTAGGTATTTATTAAAAGGCCTTTTAATGATACACCTTGGGCAGTACAAGAGCCCAGCCATGGCTCTATCCAAGATGAACTCTGAGTCATGAGGCTTCACACTTTTATAAGTTTTGGTCCATTTACATGCTGGGGTTAAGTGTCCAATTACAGCTTCAGGTTATGAATTCTCATCCTCCCAGATTGCTCTCCTCAATTCCCTGTTGTTTATACTTTATACTTGGGCCTGAAGCTGCAACGGTGTCCTTGGTTCTGGGACTGGAAAAGGATTGTTTTGTCTGACTTAACTGTGAAAAGGACTGGCTAACACTTTATATGAAATTCAGAGTTACAAACTGATGCAGTACTAATGTAGCATTCTACTAATGCAGAATATGGAAAATACAGAAGCTAAAACTTAAGGCATCATTTCCCCTCTTCAGGGGCTTGGGAGGCCTTTAGCTGTCGAGTCTCTATTCTAAATGTCCACTAATAATAGGTATTTAATAATAGATAAATATCTAACAGTAGTAATGTCTTGCACAGTTGGCTATCATGCAAAGAATAATGATCATTATGAACAGCTCTTCAGACACAGAAGAGGAATCATTTAGAGCATGTTTTTGTCTCCATCAGTCTCTGTTTTATCAGTTGTTTCAGGAGCAGAAGCCTTCTTAACTCTGGAGTAGTGAATCCAGTGTCCTTTGCCAGCAATTTTGACTGTGGTGAGGATAGTCAGCAGGATTGGAATGGTCCTCTCCACTTGGCTTGTAGAGGATCACTGTCCCACCACTTAACATAGACCCAGTCTCCAGGTTGGAAGGGATGTGCAGGTGTGTCCAGTCCTGTGGGTCTGGATAGCACGATGTAATTCTGAGCTTCTGCAAAGTGGAACCTGTAGCCATCAGATATCTCTGTAAATCAAGGTTCCCCTTCATGTGAATTTCACCTGGAACATGCAGGATCTGACACGGCCTGCCATGCAATATTTCATGGGGACTGATGTTATCACCAGAGGGCCCACAGTGAGAGAGGCCTCCCAGCCCAGTGTCCTTCTGCAGTCCGTGCAGGAGGCACCTCTTCCAGAGAACCTCAGTCTGACAGAGCATAAAGTAAAGTACTCCCCAGAGTGCTGATAAGTACAGTGGTAGCCTTCTCCTCCCCAGATCTATCTCCTGTTCTTTTGAATCCAGTCACACTTGCTCTCTTGCCTCAGCAGGCAGTGGAAGAGAAGAGCTCCTCACAGCTCTGAGAAGCCTTAGCAATGGGCAGCCTTCTCCAGGGTTTCAGCTTCCCTTGTGTTTGTGGCCCTGTTGAGTTGCCATCCTCCTGTTCTCAAGCACTGAGCTGCTTTGGTGCTGGCCTTCCCCAGAGGTTCTGCCTAAGAGTGTGTGGGCTCAGCCTGGCAGGGACACAGCAGGGTCCAGGCTCCACCAGAGGCATCTCCCTGTGGTGCCTGCCAAGAAGGCTCTTGCTGAGCTCAGTGTGCAGCTGGGCTGCAGTGACCATGCTTTGGTGGGTGCTTCCTCAAGGGGCTGGTGAGAGCTAGTGTGTCTTGTGAGGTGAGGCACTGTATTTCTGCTGGGTCAAAATTTTAACAACTCTTGTTTCTTCTCAGCATAATCAATGGGTTTGCTTTGCCTCTGAAGGAAGAGCACAAGATGTTCCTCATCAGAGTCTTGTTACCACTGCACAAAGTGAAGTCTCTCAGTGTGTACCATCCACAGGTGAGAAGTGCTTCAAGTTCCCAGGGCAGATTGGGATTTTGCAAAAGCTTACAGCTGTTAAAAGCTCTATATATTTATATCAGTTTATAAGCCAATTGTTCGTGGCTATCCACCAGGCCACACTGTGGCACAAAGTTCTTGCTGTGAGATGTTCTGGGCTCTGCACTGGTCCTGTACTGTAGTGGTTATTCCATTCTTGTGGTGTCTGGGCCTGTGCCACTGGATGATAGGGGGTTATCCTGACATTTCCCACTGTCTTAATGCTGTGGCTTGCTTTGTCTTTCTGTGCTGGAAGCTTGTGAAATATTGGGGACCTGATGAAACCAGAGAGGTAAATTTCCTAGATTTCCTAGCTGCAGTCATCAGCCTGTGTGTGTGGTGTATCAGCTATTAGTCACCACTGAGATATATGCAGAAGTTGCCTTGCTAGTCTGCTGGATTGGTTTAGAGATTAATTTCTTCCAATTTTGAGTACATAACAGAAGAATAGAGGAGATCAGAACTTGGGATAGGAAGTGAAAAAATACGGGTATTAAGTAGAGATGTCTGTTCTCTCAGCCCTGTTTCTATGGCACAGGGCTTTGTGTCAGGTTTGTTCCTCCCCATTGTGTGCAGCTGTGCTTTCATCTGAATGTATTGGCTGTGGATTGCTCTGGGTTACTGAAGTTTTATCCTTTAAATTGCACAAATGTCCTGAGCTCAGGCCCTGCCTTCTTGGTCTTGAAGTCTTCACATGCCATCAGTAAACTGAATTTGTTTAGAGCTGCAACATAATGGGCATGGTGTTACTTCCAGCCTAGGAGGTGGTAGCACTTAGTCTTGGGTGCACTTAGAGGAAGCTCTAATCTTGCCATGTTTTTTTTCCTACAGCTGGCATACTGTGTTGTACAGTTCTTGGAGAAAGACAGCAGCTTGACAGAGCCAGTGAGTAACCTTACTTCATTTCTGTGTGACAGTCAAGTCACAAAAAGCTTCACAGCTTCCTTAGAGCAGTCCTTTTTTCACCCTTGCTTTGAAGAGGCTGGGTGATATTGTTTACTGGGTTTGCCTGGCTCCCTGGGGTAGAAGGGGCTGTACTGCTCATGTGCAAGCCTTTAGCATCCTCTCCTGAAAGCTTCAGGAAGGTGGGCTGTAATATTCTTTATGCTTTAGATCTTGGTGTAGCAGAAGGAACAGGATACCAAGCTGTTCTTCCAGGGTAGAGCTTCTGGCTAATGAGAGACACTGCAGAGACAAAATACATGACCATCTGATAGAACCAGAGCTTTTGGGGGCCCTGAAATAGTAAGAGTTCCCTCCAGGCTGTTGAATTAGCTGCAGAATTGTGGGGATGAGGTTATAAACCTGGGACACGAGGTCGGCTTAGACATGCCACTATTCCTTCATGAACGTGTTCTCCTTCCATCTGTTCCATCAGTTTGCTACCTTCATAGAGGTAAGTCACCTTGTAGACACATTTGCCTCCAGGATCTAATGCTGGGAAACAGCAGGTTCTAAAATGTGAACAGTGTAGATGGAGACCTCACACATTCTAGTTACTGGCTGCACAGACCTGCAGTGGTAACCAGGCTAAATGCCAGCTTGGCAGAGGGTGCAAGAAGGAGACGAGTGTTTCTCCACCCACTGCAGGCCAGGAAATGTCTTCTACAGAGCTGAGCTTCACAGGCTCAAAACAGCAGATGGGCAGAGAACACATACTTCTGTCACTGTAGCAGGGAGCACTAAAAGTGTGAGTGTTTTAATGAGTAATGCTGGCTGGGGTCGTTCTGTTCTCTGGCTCAAATGTGTGTGCTCTTGGTGAGCCTGCCTGTGCTGGGTAGAAGCTGGTCAGCTGTTGTCAGCTTTCTGGCTCCACTGTCAGCTCTGACACCAGCAGTGCTGGAGCAGACTCCTAGCTTTTCCTTTAAATGTGGGTTCTCCATTTCCTTTGCTCCCAAAAGCCTGCTCTGAAACAAACCACATAAAGTAGCTTCCTGATCCTGCTGAGCACTTCCTGTGGCTGACATCCAGTCCTGCAGCCTCCTGCCAAAGCACCTCAGAGACTGAGGGAGAAGAGAGAAATAGAAGTCTCTCAATATTCCTCGGCTTCACTTTGCAGCTTATTGACATAGTCTGTAGCTCATCACTTTTTTCTGGATAACTGTTTAGGGGTGCCTGGATTGCAGACCCAGGTCTGGCTTGGTGTTTGTGGGTAGCAGTGGAATGACCCAATTTCATTACCTTCAGTAGGTGCTGTGTTCCAGCCAGGCACACCAAGACCACACTGCCACAACTTGTGTTCTGCTGAAGCACCTTGCTTGTGAAGGTTTTGAATAGACCCCCAAGATGACTGGTGGTGTTGAGGGCTGGAAGAATTACAGGGCTTGTGCATCAGCAAGAGTCTGAATGCACGGGGAGATGCTACCAGCAGTGCTGGAAAGAGGCCAGATTACTCCCTGGGTCCACACTTGCCTCAAGTGGGCCTCCCAGAAGCTTGCTCAGCAAGGCTTGGCATGGGAGCTCTTGCCTCAGCAGCAGTCTGAAAGACTGCCAGGTGAGCAAGGCCTCAGGTGTGCTCAGCAATGGCAAACACAGACTCCACACACCTCACACCACCTTCTTTTTAGGTGAAATTACTTCTGAGTCATTGAAGCTAACTCTTGCCTGAATGGCAAACATGAATAATGACAAACCTGGGGATAATGAACTGCTGGCTTCTCAAGCCTAGAGTTGGCAGAAACATAATGCTTAGATATCTCTAATCCTGCTGTTGCACTGCCCACCACTCTCCCTCTGCTGCTTTGAACTTCCTCTCTCCTCTTCAGGATCAGGTAGCTGAAGTACAGAGGTTTGAAAGGGCAGCTCCTATGGTCAACTGTGTGTGACTCTAGTGTCCAAAGAGTCAGCATTTCTTCTCCCAACAGAGTGAAGGTCTGCAGCATCTTGGAATCCTGCTTTTATAGTGTCTAGAAGCAGATGGGTAGGACAAGAAGCAGTATTAAAAAGAAATAAGTAAAATCTAGGGAGATGCAGCCTTTCCCTATTCTTGTAAGCAATAGTTTTACTCAGCCAGAAGTTACATCTGCATTGTCATATTTAATTATAACCATAAGGTGTAAACTGCACAAACTTATCTGCTCCATTCTGGAGTCTGTTTGGACTTTGGGTCTCCACAAAGTCTTGCAAGAATGAGTTCCATAGTCCAGTTACTTTTGTGTGAAGTAGTGTTTCCTTTCCTTGTCCCAAACCTATCCATTGCTTGATTTATTTGGTGCTCCCCAGTATTCAAGCTCTGTAGTGTTTTAAATGACTCTTCAGAGACCTTCTCCATAGCATTTCCAGATCTATTAGTTGATCTTCCATGGTTTTTGTAGCTTTGCACTGTCTGCCAGCTGCTGCTCACTCCAATTTCACCCTTTTGTGTTAAGCTGTGATGGGGATAAAAAGTGATTCTAAGCTTTGTGCTTGTAATATGACATTGCAGCAGCCTGGGCAGAGCTGCTGCCATGAGTGTAACTTGGCAGAGTTTGGGCTTTTGTCTTCTTCCTTCCCTGGTCACTCACCCTGACTTTCTGAGAAAGTCTATTCTGTCACTTCCTCCCCTCTTGCTGTTGTGACCAGACGCTTAATTTATTTGGCAGCCGATGTTGACTTTGGGCCTCTAACACTGTCTCTGTACTCTTCCCGCTCAGGTGATTGTGGGCTTGCTGAAGTTCTGGCCAAAAACTCACAGTCCCAAAGAGGTGATGTTTTTAAACGAGCTGGAGGAGATCCTGGACGTGATTGAGCCATCAGAGTTTGTGAAAGTTATGGAGCCCTTGTTCAGGCAGTTGGCCAAATGTGTCTCCAGCCCACACTTCCAGGTAGGTTGCAGCTCAGGGAGGAGACAGAACATGGACTTGTAATCCCCTTGGCATGTGAGGGTGACACCACAGTTTTTGGGCTTGTATTAGGCACAAGGTGGAGGTGTGACCAGGGTGAGTATTGGGGTGACACATGGTGGGGAGCAGTGAGAATCCTCAGCACAACCACAGCATGAGCTCATCCAAAGAGAAAACAGAGCAGATCTGTGGAGCTGCTGCTGCTGCTCTGTGCTATTCAGCACCGTGTTCTGCAGCAGGCTGGGGCACAGGTGCTCTGCCACCTCCTGTTTTGGCTAGCAAGGACAGAGGAGATCCATCCAGGGTCACCCTGTTGAAGTAAAAGCAAGCACTCTGCAGTGTTGGAGAGAGGCCAGCCAAAGAGACTGTGCTGGGAAAGTTCTTTGTTTTATTCTGGCACAGAGGTGTTCTGAGAGAAGTGCTGGAGTCTAATTCTTCCTTGTTTCCTCTGAAGGGAAACTGGTTGTAGTAGCAGGCTAATATAATCTCTGTGGATGGTGGTCTTAAGGTTTAAAATGTACAGTGTGGTGGGACCTGCTAGTAGCTCCTAGCAGGGGCTTGCTGTTTGAGACTGCCATGAGGGGTGCCCAGGAAGGAGACAGCTTGCTGGTGAAACACATGGACAGCCCAGGTAAAGGTGGAATGCTAAAGAAGAAATGACACAGCCATCTCCACAGTGAGGCAGGCTGGCTTCAGTCTATCCTTTGGTATAGAGAGATACCAAATTATGTGTTTACAAGCCAAAAATAAGGTCAGTTTAGGTCACACGTGTGTGTAAAAAATCAGTTTTGTGTAAAGGACTAGGGGAGCGTGATGGAAACCAGCTGGACAAGGATTACTGGTGTGGTGATGGGAACCAAAGGACTAATGTGACCTTTGGGTGTAGAGGCAGCTACCAGAAGGAACTAAGAAGCTTGAATAAAGTAGAGCAAAGGCTGGAGGAGAGACATCCTGTACTTGATAGCAACCCTCATCTGCTGCCAGACTCTGAGTAACAATACTGAGAAACCTGGAGAAGGTGCAAACACTTAAGAGCCTAAGAGAATTAACCCCAAAGGTGTCCCCATACAATCAAGCTGAACAGTCTACAGCTTGTCTGAAGAGCAAAATTAGGAATTGACTTCTTGGTGAGTCTGAGAATCTTGCTGGGAATGAGTTTTCTCTGAGTGGATTGTGTGTTAATCTAGCAGAAAAAGGCTTGACCAGATACTGAAAACCAAAAGCTAGGTAAGTGAGCACAAAGTGAGTTTCATTTCATTTACTTGTGTAGAACAATATATTAAGGAGATAAAGCAAGTTCTGTATTATTTGAAATGTCAAACTGAGTCTGGATGTCTCTTTTCCTAGGTTTTTAAGCCATTCTCAAGCCAGCACTAAATGCAGAAATTAGCCTGCATTGTCTGTCACTGTGTGGAAAGACGTTAGACTTGTTTGTCTTGTTAGAGCAGGATGGCTGCCCCAAGATTTTCCATATTTTCACCTTTACTAAATCAGAGGCTTGAACTGTGTGACTGGTGACTGAAGCATGCTTCAAAGCCCTGAGAGACTCTGTTGTGGGAAAATCTGGGAGGAATGGAACTTTACAGAGGACAGTCTGAGGAAATGAAGAAGGCTTGGAGCTAATCTGAATTGGGACATGGAGTAGGTGACATTACTATCCTTAAGTGTTGTGTAAAGGGTGTTGGAATTGTCAGTATATTGACAGTAGGCTTGTCTGTTCAAGAACATGAGGCTTTTCTCAGAAAAGTGAGAAGTGTCTGCAGAGGCCAAGGCAAAGGAAGGATGAATGGCCTCACAGGAGCTCATGAAGGTCAGCCCTGTGCTGTGAGGAAGCATGTGGGCTCCCTGGCTGGGTGGTGGCTTCCCTGTGCAGCAGAGGAGTTCCTGGAGGGAGCCTCTTCAAGGGTGGCTTTCTGTCCCGCTGCAGGTGGCGGAGCGAGCGCTCTACTATTGGAACAATGAATATATCATGAGCCTGATCAGCGATAACGCAGCCAAAATCCTCCCCATCATGTTTCCAGCGCTCTACAAGAACTCCAAGAGTCACTGGAACAAGTAGGTGTTCCCCCATGCTCTGGCACTGGCTGGATTGTTCGACCCACTGGCAGTCTCGGGGCATGCTGCTGCAGTGCAGCACTGCATGGTGCTGGGTGGCACCAGCTGCTGAGATGGGGGTTGGTGGTGGTGTCAGCATGCATCATGGAAAAAGGAGATTTCCTGAACACTCAGAGCTTTCTGTCAGCATCTCAGGAAAACCAAAGTCCTTGTGCCCAACCAGTCTGCCTGTATCCTGTTAGAGGGACCTTTCATTGAACAGTCTTGCTGGGTCAGTTCCACTGCCTTATTCAGGGAAATATGCCAGCAGCATAAGAGAAACATCTCAGCAGGTCTCCCATTTTATTTCCTCATGTTCTGTATTGCTGGTGACTGCCAGTGCCTGGGAAGGACTTGCACTGACAATTCATGGAATAAAATTCCTTATTAACAGAAAATTGTGACAGGTTAAGGTTCAAGGACTGCCAGTGGAAGTGTCTGACTGCAAAAACATATTCAAAGCAATTCAGAGAAGCTCTGATTCCCAGTAAAAGTATCCAGTGTGCAGAGTACCTTTCTTACCCACAGGGGAAGAAGATGGGTTCAGCCTGTTGACTGATTCCAGTAGTTACAATGGACTCTTCCCTAACTTACTCCTGTTCTCAGCTTACTTTTATTCTATTTCTTTATGTTTAGGTGGAGCTTGAGGGGACTCTTATTCACACATGCCTTTGTTCCTTTGGTGTAAAATTCCCTCTTTGCTCGGGGCTGTGGTCAGTGAAGCCCAGAGCACGTGCCCCGTGAGGGGTGGCCACGCTCTGGGGAGGGATGTGTGTTAATGCAATTGTGTTACAGTGAACAGAGTTCATCCAAGCAGGGTGATTTCACCACAGCTCCTGGCTCAGCCACAGGGCACCTCCTATCTCCTGTGGCTGACAGGCCCTGTGCAGTTTATCAGCAGCAGAACACCGAGATCCCCTCCCTGCCAGGACTCCAACAGAACTCTGCTCCACCCTCCCTTCCATCCCCCTCAGCAGGGCTGTGTCTGTGGGGAGCCATCCTGGAGCAGGCTCTGAGTATTCCATCCAGGGAGAGCAGCAGCATTTTACCCTGTCATTCCTGTACTGTTACAGCTTCTGCTAGGATGGGAACATAACTTCTCAGTCTCCTCTAATTTTGCCCCCAGCCTTGTCTCCACAGCATGAAGAAGGGCCACAGCAGGCCAGAGTGGTTTGCTTCTGCATTTACCAGCCTTGAGGCCATTGAGCCTGCATAGGGTTTGATACCTGCCTGTCACTAATGTTGCCAGCCTCTCAGAAGTGTGCAGTAGATTTTCCATCTGACTTCTGGCCTTTTGTTAATTAATGTCCCACCCTTATGTTCTCCATGACCAGAGAACTTGGCTAATACAGTGCCTGACTCCTTGAGTACAGGAAAAACAGAGAAAGCAGAACTAAGTGGGCAGCTGTCCATGTCAAATATTGTCCCCTGTGTCTGATTCCTCGATACTACTCTGTTTTATGGTTCTCTTATCAACTTCCTTTCCTCTGACTTCTTCATTTAATTCCTTACTTAGTTAAATCAAGTTTAATTAATTTGATTTAACACACTTCCTGTAATGAATTAGCTAAAAATTAATTCTAGGTCTGGACAAGTCCAGAGCTCAGGAAAAGACTTTATGTTCTTGTCTGAAACCCTTCACCAGTTCCGTGTCCCTGCAGCAGCCAAGGCTCATGATTCTGCTGTTCCTGTCTTTTCTGGTCTGCTCTTCAGTGGTATTACAGAAATTCTGAAAAAGTTTTCCTCTTATTTCACCTTGTCTTTGAGCAGCAGCCACATCTTCTCAGGGCAGGTTGAGTACCTCAGATTCTCCTCTTCCTTCCCATATTTATCTACTTGGCCAGACAGGTTGCTTAAGTCCAGCAGGGTTGCATTTCTCTTCCATATTCCGTTTGCAGAGCTGGTAGAGACACAGAGCTTAATCTGCTGAATCTCATCTTTTGCCTCTGGGTCAGGTATTTCAGAGACAGATTCAACACTTGTTTTCATTCCCTAGGAGAGTCTTGTGTCCCATAGGGAGTTCACACACAGTGCAGCCAATCCATAAATCATTGGCACAGAGCTGAATTTTCTTCTGTGATATTCTGTGTGCTGGTTCCCATCTCTTCAGGGCTGCTGCCTGTCTGTGTTTAGGGCAGCTCAGCAGAAAAGCTCATGACCAAATACTGGCAGCCCAAAAAAGTCATTGTGTATCTGTGGTGTGAACAGTGGGAGGCACTAAAGGCCCCTTGAAAACAGCCCTGAACAGGCCCCTGGCATCCTTCATTTCCCACTGCCAGCTGCAAGAAATGAATTCATGTATTTTTGCACTCATTAATCTGACCACAGCAGGTCTGTGCCAGCGTCTTGTCTTTGTTCTCCATCTCTTTCTCCCTGTTCTATGGTTCCTGCTGTGTTTATGGAAGGGATTTTGCCTTGGTAGGAGCTGGGATTGTGTGAGAATCTTTTGTCACATGGCTGTAGAATGAGTTGCTGCTGCTGTTACCTTGTCTCTGCTGCTGGTGCCAGCTGGGGTGCAAGAACCTGCCCACCATGATTTGTTCTCCTTTCCTCACCCTCTGCAGGACAATTCATGGGCTAATCTACAATGCACTGAAGCTCTTCATGGAAATGAACCAAAAGCTTTTTGATGACTGCACACAGCAATACAAGGCAGAGAAGCAGAAGTGAGTAAGAGCTTTTTGCCAAGTAACTTGAGCACATCCTAAAGTCTCCTTGGGGTACAGTAACAGATGGTAGATGCCAATAGGTAGAGGGGAAATGGAAAGGTGGTAAGTAATCCTGTCAAAAAGTAGGCCATAGCTACGAGTAGGGCTGAGGTGTGCCCTGATAGAAACCCTTTCACTCCTGCTGAGGCAGGTAGCCTAGGAAAGAGTGACAGAGTTGGCTGAGTCATCAGCAAATAGACTGCCAGGTAGAGAATACTCAGCTTTGTTCTGCCTTGGAAATTCTTACCAGTTCATAAATGTTGTAGTGATGTTAGTAGAATCCTATTGCTTTAGAAAGACTTTTCTGAAGAGTTTTGCTGCTGTGGGCATAATGCATCTTTCATGCCACAGGATGCTTTCAATTTTCCAGTGATAAAGATGGAATAATTCCTGCAGTTTCAAAGAGCGAATGGTGGGGATAAAATCTGAGCTCAGCAAGTACCTGTGCCATGATGCTGTAAAGAGGAAAGAACTCCACTTTTTCTGCTGCCTTGTGCTGATTTTGGTGCTTCTATGGCTTGCCTTGGTGAGCTGAGTCAGTCCAGTAAGCTAGAAGGAATTTTTTTTTTGGGGGGGGGTCTATTTTCTGCTGACTTAGTGACATAAAATAGTAAAACTGCTCCTCATTCCTGGATGAGCCAGAGCTGCTGGTGGGAAGAGCAGAGCTAACCCTTGCTGGGAGTGTGGAACTCTGGGGTACATTCTGTTGTTTTGTGAAATGTGAGTAAATAACTCAATAATAATTCATAAGTTGATACATGAATCAGACCTTCAGGTGGGTAACCTGCCTGTGGATAAATTAAGGGTTTTTTTAGGATCTAAAATAAGAGCAGTCTTTATATCCCATTCTAGGGATATAAAGTCTTTATATCCCATTCTAGGGTGTTTGTGAAGCCCACAAATATCTTCGCACCTATTTTAAGTCACAGTGACAGTACATTTCCTACAAGATCTACCTAGTAGTTCCATCAGGAGTTTTCTCTCCCTTTTTAGCTGCTGAAGGTGACTGTTCCCAGCACTGGTGTGTGACTGATGGAGAATTGCTCTGAAAAAGCTCAACAAAACAAGCTCAGTGCTGTCCAATAATAGGATGGGTAGTGCTGCAGTTTTCTCTTCATGTTAAGATTTTTTTTTTTTTTGTCTAGTGCCTCTGTGCCTAATTAGGCTTCAGAACTGCTGTGAACTAAAAAACAGCATGTGTGAGAAGGCTTGCATGTGCAAACAAACTCTGTAAATAGGANTTTTTTTGTCTAGTGCCTCTGTGCCTAATTAGGCTTCAGAACTGCTGTGAACTAAAAAACAGCATGTGTGAGAAGGCTTGCATGTGCAAACAAACTCTGTAAATAGGAAATGGGGAAAAGGAGAGAGCTTGTATGTTCACTATTAGGCTGCAATCAGATGTTGAGCACTCTGATTATGGCTTAGCCTCATTTTTAGTTAGTTCACGTGCCTACAGGTGACATGCCAGCTCAGGGTGTCACTGCTGTACCCCCAACTGTGCAGCCAGGGTGGTCAGAGGGACAGGCTCTGCAGGGACATGTGGCAAGGCTGTCTCTCTGCTGTTCAGTGCAAATGGGCTGACTGCACCTTTCTAATCTCCCCAGACACCTTGAAACTTTAGATTATCAGAACCCCTTAGAAAACCACTGAGGAAGTTGGGGCAGATAGCGTCTTGTCCCAAGTGGGTTATTCATTTGGGGTGTTTGGTGTTCTGGGGTTTGGGAGGTGTTTTTGTGACCCTGTGTTTTCTGGTGGAGTAATCTGCTGCTTGAAACCTTGGCAGCTTCATTCTCCTCCTAAGCCTACATGACTTTCAGGAGAGTGATGTCTTTACAGAGTATAAGAGCTTCCTTAACATAGAGAGGTAGGGTGCTAGAGAGACCAGTAGCTGGGATGAAAGTCAGGCAGTTAATAGAAATAAAGCACAGATTTTAGTGCAGATGTTTAAAATACAGATGAGAATAACAAGGGGTGGTGGATGCTCACCTCTGTTTGCAGCAAACTTCCACTGTCCTGGGATTTATAAGTGGCCCTGCTGAACAGTCACTTCAAATGTATGCCAAAATCTGTGCCAAGTTCAAGAGCTGTGCCTGGGCTGTTGGGACAGCTCTCTGGTGTGTTCTGGTTAGAGAGAAGGAACAGTTGGGCAGTGGAACCCCAGTTCTATTGGGAATTATAGTTTGTCCCTCTGTATCTGGGGGGTACCAGGAAAACGTGTGAATCCAGACCAATGTCATGGCATTACCCCAGAAACCAGACACTCTGCTCTACTCCTGGCAGCACAAAGCCAGGGCTGAAGTACCTGTGCAGCCCACTGTTGCCACCCTGTGCTCTGAGGTGAGCGAGGAGCATGCCTGCCTACTCTGCTACTTGTAGTGTGTCCCCTCTTCTTGCCTTGTCTCCCCTGTAGATTTAGAATTAGGTAGAATTAGGGGTCTCTGGGTGAGTGAGCAGCTCTTCCCCCTTGCCTGCAGTTTTCTGCTGTCTCTTGCTTTTATCATGCTGTGAATGAAAGCTGTGCTTTCCCCAGGACTTCACACTTGCTCTCGCTCTCTCTCTGCAGGGGAAGGTTCAGGATGAAGGAACGAGAAGAAATGTGGCAGAAAATAGAGGAGCTGGCTCGGCTGAACCCCCAGGTGAGGGACAACAGGACCTAGGATAAATGAGGCAAGAATGTGCTGGAGGTCTTGACCTGCTTGCTCAGCCCATGAGAGCAGGATTTAGCATCTGACCTCAGTGCTCTGGACACTGCTGCAGCAGTGGTCTGTGTCTCCCAAAAAACAGTGTCCTGGGAATGTCAGCAGTGTTTTATCAGGCTGTCCCTCTGTAACACTGACCTCTGAGTAGTGCCTTACAGAGAGCATGTCTGTGTTTATGGAGCACACTCTGCAGTGCAGCTGCACATGCAGCGTGCTGTGGGTCAGGAGAGGATAATCTTGCCTGCCTGTGTCCCTACTGCTGCCTTTTGGGGGCCAGAGAAGGCAGCTGGAAGAACTGTGCCGTGCTGTGTTAGCGTGCTGGGGAGAAGGGGTGCAGTTGGCTGGGGTGCTGACTCTCCAGGTGTCTGTTGTCTGCAGTACCCCATGTATTATGCACCTCTACCCTTGCCTCCTGTGTGCTG
>VZUA01006090.1:2134-22887 GCA_013401035.1 Horornis vulcanius
GTTTTTTGGAGGGAGACTGGGTTCTTTTAATGTTAGTGGACAAAGATGTTTTGTCAGTATGTTTGCGTGTCTTAATATAGAGAAGCAAGAAAAGAGCTGGAGTAGAGAGGAATAAAGTCATGCTTTTTGAATTAAATTGGCAGCAGTTAGAACCAGTACCTTCTTTAACAGTTGAGAAAAACATTACCNGATACTTGCACCTTGCAGTTCTTCAGTTAATTTTCTGATAGGATTTTTTTCTCTCTTGATTTTTTTGTTCTTTCTGACAGGTTTGTATCCAATGTTCTCTCTGGGATTCAGATAAATGAGGTATTTCTGTTTGTAAGGAGCCTATGACTTCATCTGAAGTTGTGTTTTAGTTTCACGCTAAATTTGTGTGCAAATGAGAATGTTTTGTGGTTTTCTTGTTCTTATTACTGATAATGTATTTTGCAATAATTTTACTTGATGTTGTAATTTTTAATCTGCTTCTCTATCTCTTCTGCTTGTGGTCATTTGACACAATGTTGTTTTGTAAGGATACAGTGATACCACAGACTTATCCTGTGCTGTTGCTGGATGTTCTTTCTCTGTATCTGCTCTTCATTTTATTTCAGATTTATTGTTTCCATTGTTTTTCTCAGTCATGTATTTGGATTTCTTTTTTTATGTTGTATAGAGCTAAATTTCAGGGCAGTATGTCCTGTTAGGAAGTAAATCAGTGACAGGTGACAGAAGAAGATGTTTTCCCAGTCTGAAGTGCAAGAGGGCAGGTTGGCACAGGTGCTCCTGTGCTGGGGAGTCTGCTTTACTTCACTGGATAGTGTGAAACAGTGGGATGATGATTCTTAATTCCTTTGCAAGTCTTCCTTTCTTTTTCCCTTAGGGTCACTCTGCCTGAGAACAAAGTAATCTGAATTCATACTGGAAATAAAGGTTTTTCAGCTTTTGGTGTTTTGGGGCCAGATAGGAAAAGTAAAATGTATCTCACTCACTAATGTAACTAAAATCACTGAATTTTTGCCTTTAATGTTATATCTGCTGAATTACAGCATTTCTGATAATATTTTTCAGAAAAAAAAATTGTAATAGCATAATTCTGAGCATGCCCAGAAGCAAAGGTTTTGTTCCTTGTTTGTTTTGCAGTTATAAATTCATTCATTCCTCAGCAGAACAAATCTTGTTTTAATAAAATAAAGACTGAATATGTAGTTTTGGAGTTTCTTTATTCTTGAAGTGGAATTTACCTCGAAGCTGTTTGCTGTAATTAGTTGTGGAAAGAACACCACAGAGTGCTATGGAATAAGCTACTACTATGAAGGCAGGCAGTTGTAATTTACACAACTGTTCACAATGGTGTGATATCTTGGCTCAGTGAAGCCAAGATTCATCCTGTTCTGTGCCAGCTGAAGCAATGACACCCTAGGATGGCATTGAAAAGATGACAGATACATTTAAAATGTCTAACTTCACTTTGGCAGAATGAAACCAAGAAGCCCCAACCACATGGCAAGCCAGATCCCTGCAGAGCTTACTCATTCAGAGTTTTTTGAGAAGTGCACATACTATATGAGGGCAGGGGCTGGAAGTATTATAGTCTTAAGCAGCTTTCTACTTTATGTAAAATAGTTTTGCTTCTGTAACCATAGACCAAATTAATGCAGGCAGAACTCTTGAAAGCTGTGTGCAGCAGTACTTTTAAGAGTATGGTAACCAGATTACTGGAATGCCTTGAACAGTGTAATACCTTGTTCTATAAATTTGGTAATCATTTGCTGTTTGTATCACCGCCTGTTTAAACCAGTGTGATCTTTTGCAGCAGCAATGCACACATATGTGTCAGAGCAGTAAATGGCTGAGAGGCAGAGGCATGTGGTTTCCTGAGGCTAAAGTAAGTCTTAAAATTTCAGGACACACTTTGCAGTTTTCAGTCCATACTTGAAAATAGTCATGTATTATGTAGTTGGCTGAATGAAGTTAATACTGTGCTATCAAATAATGATTAACTAAAGAAATAAGCATTCAACCATCTAAATATGGATTTACAAACATGATACTATAACCAAACTTTTAAGTCAGGTGATTGTTCTTTCAAGGGAAATAAAGCAATTAACAATATGCTTATAGAGTGTATAAGGGAGATCCAGTCCAGATTAGTGTGTTTGAGAGTTATGATGAAATTAATAGCATAGTTTTTGTTGGCTTGGGATTCACTGGAGTAATTAGTGTTATAATTATTGTGTTTTGATGGTTCTGGAAGTCATAATTATTTTCTTGGCGTGCAGAAGCATTTCTTATGAAACATACGAACACATCATTATTGCAGTTTGTGATTTAATAGTTTCAGCATTTCTAAACTTAGGTTCTTTTTTTGTCAGTGTTCTACGCTTAAGGAAAACTGAAAAACAGCTTTTCCCAAATACTGGGATTCATAAACATGTTTTTCAGTATCACACATCCTCAAATATAGTTGTACTTCAATATTTTAAAGCTGACCAGATTCTCATATTTGCTGTGTCATACTGCATTAATGTTGGCACTGGCGTATTTGAAAATGTTGGTTATAGCTTACTGAGTTATAATTAATACTGTGCAAAAAAGTTGCAGAATCGAAGTACACCCTTGCTAGCTCATGCACAGGGCTTAAATACTGTGCTGGCCTGAAGATCGTGCTGTAAGAATGAACAGAGAAGCTGAAGGCAGAGTCCTTGGCATACAGGTTCCATCCCTTGTGGATGCAAGGCATGTATATGACTTGCTTTTTATTACACTGAAAGTTTAACATGAAGAGGGAGGTAGGTAGAAGTGATGCGTAAGACTTAAATATGTATTTTAGACTGGAACTAGATTGATTAATTTCAGCTTTGGGGGGAGTTGTCTTGTTTTTCTAGTGTTTATTTTATCTGAACCTTGGCAAGCAGTTGTCAAAATCCATCTACTCCTGTAGTGGTGCAGCTCAGAGTCTATCACCCATTCTTTTGGTATGTTATTTTTATTTGCTTAATGCATGGATAATACTTCTCTTTGCTGCTGCTTGTTTCATACTTTCAGCCACTGGTAAGAGGGGAGAAATGTTTATAGCAAAGATTGTACATCTACATCCTTTTGAAGGCTAAAGAGAAAAGTTGTAAGGCAGTACATGGCTACCAGCAGATTTCTCCACATTCCAAAGGAGCTCTGTTAAATTTTAGGTGTAATGATGAGTTGCCCAAATGATAGAAACACTTTTCATTTTATTGGCATTAGATGCAATCTGCATATAATTAAAAATAAACATACTGACTTTTTGGTGACAGTTATTTTATGGATTTCTAAGTGTGTCTAGTGCTTTAATTTTTCGATCTGTTGTAGCAAATTGTCATTTCCTGAGTTATTGCCAACACACTCTAGTTCAGATTGAATCTGGAGTCGGTAATAATGGAGACAAAGTCAGCATATTTTTTGCCTACCACAATTAGTTACTGTTCATACAGCACTTTCTGTGGATGTAAAGAACTCTTAAGTGTTTAATATTATCAAGAATTATCTTCTGTATTATTCTTATTTTTAGACATTAGTGTTAAATTATTTTTAAAAATACATGGATACATTTATATTTTTGTGAATGTAAATGTATATGCCATTGATAAGCATAATATTTTTCTTTTTAGAGCTCAAAGAAGAGCACTAATGAAATAGTATTTTATGTATTTTTATTTCTGATTATACAAAGACTGTTCACTTTTTCTGTGCTCTAGCAAATTTCTGTTTTTCCTCCCTCACACTCCACCATTTTAAAATAAGAATTCATCTGCAATGCAGAGTTCTCCATCTTTATTTTCTCAGAGTAGGGTGTGATGAGTGTCATTCGACTGTATCACAAAGATGGTTTTATGTAATTATGTAGTTATTGCATATGCCTTCATAACTACCTCTGCCTTTTCATGGAAGCTGTAAAGGGAAGCCAGGCGTCTCTGCCTGGCCCTTGTCCTTTTGTCTTGTTTTATTGCCCACCCCATCCTTCTCAAGCTCCCTATGCAGCCAGTAGGTCACCTCCCCTCTTTTACTTTATTTCATTGAGCTCCACAGTATGCTGTCAAACAACCATTTTTAATTCAAATGAGGAAAAAATGAGTTGAAACCATTTTCAACCAGTTTCTCCTGTAAGGCACTCACATTCTAGTGCATGTGTGGGGAAACAACAAAAATCTGACTTATATTTTGGCAAGCCTTGTGTTCCCACCATCTCCCCTAAGCTCACAGAAGCGCAGTAAGGGCTGAGGTTGGCAGGCACCTCTGGTGACCATCTGCTCCAATCCCCTGCTCACAGCAGGCTCAGCTGGAGCAGGCTGCTCAGGACCAGCCACATCCCACAGATTCTGAGCATCTCCAAGCACGGACATTCCACAGCCTTCCTGGGCAACCAATTCCAGCACCTGGCCACCCACAGGCTCATAGTTTAAAAGGTTTTTATCTCTATGTTTAAACAGCTTCCTGTGTTTCAGTTAGTGCTCACTATGACTTGTCCTTTCACCATGCTCAGCACGTTTGTTCCCTGGGTGGCAGCTGGACCAGCGCTTGTGCCACGTGTCTCTTGGTGTGCTGGCACTGTCCACAGGGCTGTGGGGAACAGCTGACACTGACGCCCTTGCCCAGCTGTTCCAAGGAGGATTTTCTTCCAGTGGGGAGCCCAGTTAAAAAAGGTGAAGGTGCCAGTGGGGACCTATGTGGAGTTTGGTTTTCCTGGGTTTACCTGGCTCCTGTGGCAAATTGAGTCCTTTAAGCCAGCTTTCTAATGCTTGATCCTTCTTCTTATCCTACAGGAGTTGGGTTGTTTGCATTTTTGTTGTTTTTTCTTTCTCCCCACTACATTTTTCCTTTGTTCTCTTGAATAGTCGAAGTTATATGGGTTTGCTGACTGCAAAGCTAAAACTTCATACTTAAGCGCTACAATTATAATTTTATTACAAGTCTCTGCAGTTCTTAGGTATGCTCTCTTAATGACTTTTTTTTCCCCGTTTCCTTTTAGCTCCATTTGCTCTTGATTGAGACTTCTATATTGGTTTACACTGAGTCCAAGATTTTGCTCTAACTAGCTTACTATTAATTTGGTTTGATAACTGTTTTACAGACGTGGCATTCAGGGTAACTTGCTGTGGCTTATTTTGTTACAGCTTTTTTACACTATGAGTTTCTTATTGTTTATTTTGCTTCTTTCTTTTGTATGGGCTTTTTTGCCTGTGTTCATTAAGAGCCTCTATTTGGTGTCCCACTGCTGATAATTAGATTAAATAGCTTTTAATGAGGAGGGCTGGAGGAACAGGAGTTAAAAGAGCCCTCTTTTGCTGACTTTTGCTACCATTGCCTTCTCCAAAGCAAGCTAGTGGCATTGTGCAAAAACCCAGGCTTTTATTACTTTGTCACTTTATCTCCTTTCTTAAGGATAAGGGATGTCAACTCCGTAAAAATATAGGTATGTAGATTAAAAATCTCATAGAACAGTTAGAATAGTAACATTAGATTAGCACATTTTGCCACTGCACTTTCTCCTAAATTTGCTGTGAACAAAACCTTAATAAATTTGTGTCAGATATCAGAGCGATGAAGTTACAAATATTCCCGGTATGACAGCTTGCTATGTTTGTCCCTCCTTTTATGCTTAAATTTATCTTTATGAGGGCATTTTGTTTTCATTTTCTTTTTGTTTGAATACTGTGGCAAGTCTCTGTCATCAGTCTAAGTACTTTGTCTTAGTCTATCTTAAGTAGAATGAGAGTGCTGTATCTTTTCTTTGTTTTTATACTTATTTCTCTTAAGTTTTTAGGGGGAAATAATTAACATTTACCAAAAAGTGACTTGTAAATCTGAGCTCCCCATCATCAGTTTGTGTGAAACTTGGTAAATTCTTTAATTACTGATTCTGAAGAGGTGGGGAAGGCATGAGTCTGCAACTCACTCTGAAATTTTATGTGAAATACTTAAGTTGTGGTGGGTTTGAGTTCTTTTTCTCCTTTTTCTTTCTTCAGCATTGTTTTAAAGAGCTACTTTGTGCTTTTAGCAATGTCTTGACAGTCAAAATTCTCAGCCTGTAAGCAGATTTGAAAGGACTGAGTAGTAAAATTCAAGCACAGGTTGACTTGATTTTAACTTTCATTTCCATGTTTTTAACACTTAGAAGTGGACTACCATTTGTATCACAGTATCAGCTTAGTACTTTCAAGGAAGAAAAATTTTCTTTCTAAATTTTCTTTCTAAATGATGAATTACGAAGGTATTTGTATGCTAAGAACGGCTGCTTTGTTGAGAAAAGATTGTGGTGCTTTTTATTTTTATTTAAAGTAAATATTTAAACATAATGGACTGGATGTAAGCAAAGGTCATGTAGCAGATGTCATTTTTGTAAGCAGGCTGTAGGAGGATACTTGCTCTTTTTCAGCCTCTTGGTATTGTGTCAACTAAGGCTCATAGAACTTCTCATGCAGTTGCAAAATACACACCTACTACACTGAAAATTAATGTTGGAAGAAGTACTGAGAGGCTGGAAACACTCTTCTTGATTAAAAAAATTGTTGTATATAGTATGAAAGACCTTTATGATGGCATTCACAACACAAGCTTTTATCCATTCATATTTGTGCATGTACTGGGCTTATTTGTCAGTTAGGAGAAATCTAATTGAAAGATGGATTTGAAACAAATTATGTTGACGTAACTGAGATTTCTGTAAGTTTGGATGTGGATCTTAACTTTGCAGTTTGAATATGTGAATTTAATAAATACGAAAGAAACTTTGGCGTTGCTGTATCTGATCCAGTTGAGAGAGGGCAATAGGACATTAATTCAGTAAGTTACAGCCCAGATCATCTAAGAGCTAACTTGTCATAAGCAAGCTTCTGTCAGTTCAAGGGGACCTACTTCTGAGCTGTATCTGAAATTTGTAACATTTTGTGCTGATTCAGAGCCAGAGTGCTGCAGGTATAGCAGAACATTCATCGTGTGGTTGGGCTGAAATCACCTGGTGTCAACACAAAGACCTTCAGTGAAGAAGCCTGGGTCAGGTCCCAAGCACGATGTGCCATTCCCTGAGGTACCCAGTCCACTATTCCTACTCCAAGAGTATTTGTTCATTTTACTTAAATATATAAATTCTTTTGATACACAGTTATCAGTAGAGGAAAAGCTTTACAACTATAGCACACAGTCATTTCACCATGAGTCTCCCTGCCTAACCCAAGAAGCTGAGCTGCCTTACAGTTTCTTACCTGCTGCTTGCAATTAAGGACCTATTTAGCTTGCTTTTCTTCAGTGGCTTGCATGTTGGATGGTGTAGAATCAAAGACCACTTCCTATCTCTCTGCCTCTAGCCAAAATGCTAATTCTTCCTGTCTTCTTAACTGGTGCTTTGATAGTATGGATCACAACACAGGCGACTGCACAGCCGGGCTGCCAGCCTATGTTCTCCTCCCAGCTGTGCAGCTGCTCCAGGCAAGCTAACTATAGCTTTGTTTTTGTGAGTGGCATGTCAAAGCCATCTATTTATAAACCAAATTAGAAAATGCCTTGGAACTGTAATTTTTCTTTCAGGCTTCACTTCCAGCTATCCAGAAGCTCAGTATTCCATATACATAGATTTGGCTATAAAATTTGAACTTGTCTCAAAAATAAAAATAATGCATTTAATAAAACCAAAACAAAAAAACCTGTTAAATTATAAAATTTTGGAATATAGGTGTAAGTCAAAAACACTGAAAAATATACTTTACCTGCAAGATGAATTGTGAAGGATGTGGGGATGCACCAATACAATTATTCATATTTATTTTTTCTATTTTCAATAATTTTCAATAGTTGTTTATCTTGAAAGTATTTCTTAATAAGAAACTGGTACTATGCTTGTTTTAAAGGCTAGAAAAATGAGATAAGAAAAAATGCTCGAGAGAAATATTTTAAATGTGCTCACTAGTTTTGACCTCCTTCAGTTTCAAATCAAAATGCATGCTGACTAATGCTAGAAGTTTGAATGGTTTGGATGCTGGTCCAAGTATTTGCTTGATATTTATGAGGAACAGCCCCTAGATAACCTGGAACAAATATCAGTAAAAATGGCATTCAGCATAAATGGAGATCCTTGGTCATGTGGGGTTAAGCAACTTTCCCAAATCCACAAAAGAAACACAAACCCTCCAATTCTTTCTGATTTGTAGATCAGTATATCAGTATTGGAAGGACTCAACTTTTCTTACTACCTTGTAGGGACCTGGGTAAAATTGTGGGATTTTGATCTGGATTACATAGGCTGAGCTATAGTAAGGCCTGTGGATAATATTTCAGTCTGTAAGCAGCCAGCCTTTTCTCTGCAGAGACATTCTCTGAACGTGAGAGTCAGAGCATGAGGAGCCACTAGAATATAGTTACCCATGGGCAGGTGATCTTAGGAGTCTATGCAAATGGTTTTGGGAGGGTTTTCTGCATTAAATAATAGACCTCTCTCACAGATTAATCTCCTATAACTAAGCATTTTCTTTTAAATTTAAACGGCTCTGTACCACTTTTAGAACACTTGGATTACTTTGTTAAATTATTAACCAGTTTTTATCATCAGTAGGGGAGTTTTTATAGAAATGAGAGCAGGATCTTACTCACTGGTTATTTTTAAAATGTGCCAGTGTGAAGGCTTGTACTTGTGACAAGGCTCATGAAGCCTAACAGAGCTGTTGTACAGATTTTGAAGGAATTACAAAAATTAGATATAGAAAACATTCTTTTTAGGCATAAAACTCTGTCCAGGTTTGGTGCTTGCAGTGTATTTGATATTCTGCTTCTGAAACCAGTGGATGTTGAGGCTGCATAGCAGTTCTTGGTAAGTTTGTATTATATTTCAGGATACAGCTAGTAGGCTGTGAATATTGAAGCAAGGGGAAAACTGGTATTTAAATCTTAATTTACTGGTAAGTATTTTCTGCCTTGACACAGTAGGCTGTATCTCATCTTCTTTCTCTTCTGATTTTTCTATCACTTGCAATAGGGGCTGCAGGTAGAAAAGCACTGAGATCTTTTCCTTGAAGGCCTGACTGGAAAAATGTCCAGCTGTAGGGGCATAGCTAAGTGGATTACTGTCAACTAAATATTTGGAAGTCCTTACTCCCAAGTTCTCCATGATTTATCTGAAGGATACCAACATACTTGTTATCCATAAATTCCAAATCCTGGGCAAGTGGAGTGTGGTCAGGCACGGAGAAGTCTCTGTAATGATGTCTGCCAGTCTGCCAGATCCTGGGCAGCTCAGCTTCCAAACAGGAGAGATATAGGGTCTTCCAGAGCTGTAGTTCCATCCTCTTTGGTAGGCAACTGAAAACAAGTCTGTTTTGCTCCAAACTCTAATAAAACATAATGCAAGAATATATCAAAATCCACCAGAAAATGAAATTACCTTTCTGCAGAGTGCAAATTGTCTGTTCTAACTGAAAATATTTTGGTGAAGGATGGTGTAACAATTAGAATTGAGAGAACTCAGGTGTCTCTTCCTCCAAGGCCCTACAGCATTACTTTTTAAAATAAATTTAGAAGTCCCTGATTTACATTTCACATATCCGTTCCAATTTTCCTATTCAGCAGGTTAATCATGAAAGTGTGCTGAACAAGTATGGATGTCATGAAGGTAGTTTGTCAAATCTCTGAGAACTTGCATTACATGGCCATTTTTAACTAGTGTCAGTGTGCCCAACATTAAAATTTAAGATTCAGTAACATCACTTTCAGTGTCTTGTTATGCTGCGTTGTATTTCTACTTTTCCTCTTTGCACTGTGCAAAACCAGATTTTATTTTCAATGGAAAATTACTAAATATCAAATTTGGATATGGATATATGCTTTGTGCTGTTTATATAGCAAAATGCTCTTCTGACATTGGCAAGGCATATTTGGCAGATGGCTGGGGAGAGTCTAATCCTCTCCCTCCTGGCACAAGGAATGCTAATTACTATATGCCTTGAGCAAAGAGCCTTCTGGATATTCAACTGCCTTTCCTATTGGGGCAGAAATATCTGTGGAGAACGTAATGGAAAGATCTTCATGTAAATTCCTTGAGGACATCTTTACTGTAAAAATTACAAAAAAAAAAAAAAGGTAAAAAATCTCTACTATCTCCAAATGTCACTTGGAAAAGTAACAGGCCTTGCTGGCAGCCTAATGCAGATCGTACCAAGGATTCATGCTGGGTGGAGCTTGGGTTTGGCAGGATAAGTGGGAAGAGATTACAACTGCTTTCATCAAAACAGAATCAGTTTTCAGGAAAGGCAGCAAAAGGTATCTCTGTCTCTCCTGACACAGCCATCTGAGACCTGTGAAAGATGTGGTAGGAGGGTTACCAGATGAGCATTTGGCACTTCTTCTCTCATTATTTGCAGCTTCATTGAATTGACAGTGAAGCATTGCAGCAAAGGAGCCAGAAAGAGGTCAGAAAAAAATTGCTTGCCCGATACGACACGGAAAAATCACTCAATGAAACCTGAGACCTTCCACCATGAAAGTAACTCCCAGAGCTCAGGTCCTTCCAGAGCTGTACAAATCAGGAAGGCACCCCCAGTGTTGGTCCAAGGTCCTTGTTCGCAGCTGCCTCGTTTCCAGCAGTGACATGACAGGAAGCCAAGGGATGAGAAAGACAAAAGGAGACAGCGCTTGCCCTAGCACCCGCTGAGATCTGGCTGCCCGTGCCCAACTCCTGCCTTTACTGAGCCCTTATCTGCCCCTGCCCCACCACTCAGCATGGCAGTGAGTGTGAAAGGTGACCTGGCTGCAACAGCGATTCTGCTGTGGGGCTGCTCCTGCCTGATCTGCCTGGGAGCAGGGAAATTCAGAAAGGTGCTGGCTGGCATCTTCACTGCTGGTGAGATGTCCTCCAAAGAAGAGTCTGAAGATGGCTGTGGGCCAGAGAAGATGCTCAGTGCTTGACCCATGTACTTACCTGTGAGTGTATGGTGGGGGAGTCTTCTGGGCAGGTGGGAGGGAACCAATCACCCAAGGGCCTCCTTTGTCTTTTTCTGTTTCCAGCAAAGTTCTTCAGACCCAAACCATGGGTGTGGTGTTTAGCAATTTTCCCTGTGTATCCTCAGTCATTTTCCCAGGAACTTACTCTGCCAAACAGATTCTTACCAAATAAGCCCCCCTGCCCCAAGCCTGTCCCCAGAAGGTTGATGGCACTTGTTTTCCCAGCATTGAGCTCCTCTGTGGCAATAGGCCAGCTGGGAGAATCACCCTGCTCACAGTTTATGTGGGCAATACTGACATGATCTGGCTGATACGGTGGCATCGGCCAGAAGAAACCCCAAAGGAAGATTATTATTTATCCAATATCTTCGCTTTCTAGAACTTGAAGTTGTTACCACCTGCTATTCACCATCTTAATATTCTAGCAAAGTGCTAAAGCTTCTGTTCTCAGGCTCAGGGTCGTTGCTTCTGATCTGTGTCGCTGCTGCTGGGAGCCCTGCAAGGTCCAGTGCCAGAACTGTGCTGGGAGCAGCTGAGAGGCAAATGGGGCAACCCAAGCTGTGGTAACAAGCTGGCAAATACGCATAGCACAACCCTGCTATGTGAGCACATTATTTCCTCAGTGACCTAGTTTTATGAATAAAACAGTCTTCCCTCTTCATAACTACTGTAACAGAGAGTTTTATTAATATTTGCCACTATAAAGAGAAGGTTACTGTGTCTTAATTCTACTAGGTTGCTTTAAAACCGATAAGATTTTGTGGAAGTTGGGAGATGGTTTGTGATCAGCTGTCAGTTCTATGTGCATGCTTCTTCGAGAAATGAGTCTGTAGGGATGACTCAGGCTTGGCAACAAAAGATGTTCCCTCTGTAAAACAGTTACCTCTGAAAATGTAAGGCTGTTTCTTCATTGCTCTCTTGGAGAAGGGAGGGGATGATAAGATTGCTAGGATGATGATGAATATTTTAAATTTGAGCTCTCAGTTCAGCTGCATGACAGCTCATATCAGCCAAATAACATTTTCTACCCTGACTGGATAAGCACATTAGTGCTTCCAGTACAGATTCTAGTTTTGGCTCTACAACTGGTTGCCTTAACACATTTGTCTGTGACCAAAAAGGGTTCCAGAAACCTGCATTTAAATGTCACTGGAAGACTATTTGTGTCCTATCTAAGCCCAGACTGAGGGCTGTTACCATATGCCCATATCTGTAAGGGCTGTTCTCAAAATAGAAATAACTAAATTCACTTGAAAACCAGAGAGAGGGAGGTTTCAAGTGTGGTACCTCCTAGGAGGTAACCAGTGCTCTTTTACACTGGTCTGGGTGCTGGGCTGCAGTATAGATTGGGAAAGTCAGATTTAAAACAATTATGCTCAAGAAAATAAGGTCATTCTTTAGCTAGCATAATAGTTTTGAATTGAACTATTGAGAGGCCAGACTTCCTGAAGCAGAAATAGAATTGCATGGGTTTCTTGTGATTGTTATTTAGCAAAATAATGCAAAAGAAATACTGTAATTCTGATCACAGTGGTTTTGATCTAGGAATTATTTTATTAGTGATGTTTTTATTAGTGATGCTCTTTGTCTGCATCCATTCAGCTGCTGTTATTTGCCTCTTAGAGTTTTTTGGATGGTATGATATTGTGATATACTGTTGTATTGCTTAAGCAGAGCCTGAATCAATGGATAGTAAAGGCTGTTTAAAAGCAGTTTTCTCTTCTACAAGAAAAGTCGATTTATCGGTAAACAGAATGAGAAAAAAAGGAGATATTTTGTGCTCAGCAGGATCTCTTTGGTAAACCTTTCTTCAGAAGTTTCATGGATTATGCAACTATGTTGGAGAGGATCATAAATTTTGGGATGGGGCTAAAATAATGTTTTTAAAAAATCCCAAAACGGGCAGGAAAACACTGTCCAGTGAGAAAGGCCTTGAAATGCCTTTGGCCAGCAGAGGTCAGACTGTCCTTTAGACTGTGTAGTTGAATGTTCCCCTGCAGTTTAATGCTCCAATCCACCAAGCTCTGCCAGCTGAAGTATATTTGTTTATGTATTTAGGAAATTCTTTTGCAATCCAAGCTCCACATGAAGTACCAGCACATGAGAATTGTAATAAGAATTAAGGATAATTCAAGTTTCCCTGAGTAAATACCTTATTTTGCAGCCCTATGATCCAAGTTTTGTGTATGTATTTGATATGAGAATACTATTTGGTTTGAAATCACTTTTTGGTTTTTTTTTAAATTTTGGTTCTTGTTTAGGTACTTGAAACTTGCAATGTTTTGATTATCAGAAAACTGGTTCTTTTCAGCTACAAGTAGGAACAGCCAATTTTCTGGAGTTGCTTGCAGTAAGCAAATATTTTCTGCTGCAAATTAATGCATTCCTATGGTTTTCTTATTATTTGTGTGAAGTTCTTTAAGTGTGATACTGTAGATAGTGCAACTAAATTTGAATTATCTTCTCTTTGAGCAGTAGCTGGCACCTGTGTGCACAGACAACTATGCCATGCCTCTTGTGCTCATCTGCACCGAGAAATTTTTCTGCCATCATTAAACATTGAGGCCTTTGGTTTCTCAAGGCAACAATCTTGAGAAAATAAGCTACCTTCTTCTTTATTTATGGGGCTTCTGGTGTCCACATGTAAAAAATGGGATGAAGAGATGAGAAAGTGAAAGGTGGTTTATGTTGGAACTTTTCTTGGTCATAAGATATGGATGGCATTTAAGAGAGAAAAGCAAATTAATTAATTCCTCATAAGAACCAGTTTTATAAGAAATAATAGAAAAAATTATTTTTGAACTATGAGTTTTGAATAACGAACATGTTCTTGCTAGTGGGGGGGTATAAGAAAAGTAGCAGTTTTCAATCATGTATGCTACAAAGATACTCCGTGCAGGATAAAATAGCGCTTCTTTAATTTCCAAAGCTGTCTTAAAAAACATGCTACATTTCCATAGTAACAACAAATAATAACGTGTGTTTAAACTTGTGGTTAACTAGTGGGATAAGCAATTCCAGAAAACCATGGGGAACATATGCTTATAGAGAAATAATAAGATCTTTGAAGGGTGACTAAGTGTGAGTTCATGTGGGTGAAAGGAAAAATGAAAGCAGCGGGGTAAAGGACATAATTTCACATCCCCCAGGTGTGGGTTCTTGACATGACAATCCACATGGGAGGGCTGTGTGTGGCTCCTGTGGGTGTGAAAGAGGAGTACCCTTTTTCATGGTGGTGAGGGGTTCGAGTCTTTTGTGCTCTAAAGATTTGTGGCTGAGATTTTTGTCCAGAAAATTAACATGAAGCCTGAGGGGTGCATACTCCACTGGGGAAAGACTTTTTGGATCTTATTTGCGTTTGTACAAAGATGATAAAGCAGAAGAAGTAAAGCCCTGAATTATCTGCTGCATTATGGCATTGGCAGCTCGAGTCTGGTAAAGCAGTAAAATATTGTTTGGTCATGATCCTTTCTGTGCTTTGGGAGATTGAAAATTTACTTGAGCTTCCTTGGGAAGCAAGAAGTTAACAGCAGAAATTATGCAAAACATGCACTGGGATCTGTGCATAATTTTGATGTAATGTTACAAAACAAGTACATTGATGCTCTCTTTGACAGATGGGTCATGACAATGACCAAATCTGTGGCTGACCTCTGAGATTTGGGAATCCATAGGTCCAGAATGACTGGCAGGGAAAAGCTGAAAGTTCCTCTTTATTTGGTTGTGTATAAAACTTTTAAGGAAATTAGTTTAGATCCCCTCTGGTGTGGGGATCATAACACACCAATCTGTGATCTATGTCCAATATTGCAAGATATTTTTGTGATAAAAAATATATTTTACTAACTCGTATGTGTTGGGGACAACCTAAGGCTTTAGTGCAACAATTTGATAATACTTTGCACTGATTTTTCTTAAAAATTCAGACCATCTGTCTAGAGAAATGATGGTTTAATGTTTTAGGCTCTTTAGGGGAATCAGTGGCAAAGCCTAGATACAGCATCAAATAGGAATGTTTTAGGGTAGCAGGTTTCATGTCTGATTCATCTCTATGCCTAATTAGGGAAAGAGCAGGGAAACTGGTCCAAATTTGTCTATGAAGAAAAGGCAGGGTGCCTAATTGGATGTAACATTTTGGGGTTTCTTTTTCTGCCTGTTTCATAGAGCTGTGTTTTTTGGAAACACCAGGATTTTCCTCACGTGATGAACATTGCTGTTTCTCAGCATTTTTACCTACCTTTTATAGCATAGTATGACAGCAGTGATGACAGCAGCAGCAGCAGCACAGGTGTCTCTCTTGAATGCAAGACTGTACCTGAGTAGCACCTCAGCACCTGCCAATTATTGAAGGAAGAATATTTTTATTTTGGGGTGAACATTAGAAAAGCAACTGTAACACCTTTAAAGTCTGTGCATCCACACCCAGTGAACCATTCTCCAAGCAGTGGTAGCTATGAATAGTAAGTTCCTTTTCCCAGTGAGGTTTAGTAGCTCAAGCATGTGTTGCACTGGCATGGCCATATTCCTTCTGCTTCTCAGGCTAATGCAGCCTTTACTCTTTGGGGCCTCTCTGTGCTGAAAGATATTTTCAACTTCAGTCTCATGAAATTTTCACCTATCACTTGGGCTTACACGCTGGAAGCTTTGAGTCCTGGTCTTTTCTACCAGTGGAGGGAATGAGCTATTAGTGCTAGTGTTGCCTCAGGAACAAAATGGGGGGCGCAAGAACAAATGGGTTTCTGTTGGGCACGAATAAATTTAGTCTGGGAAGGAGAAGGATTGCTTAGTGATTCTAACCATGAGCTTCTGAAATAGCCTTCCAGTGGTAGTAGAAGGACAAACTCCCCAGTTATTCTTAAAGGCAGTGTATGGAATGAACTGTGCAGTGGAATAGCCAGGGGCTGGACTTGATTCCAGAAATCCCTTGCAGTCCCCTTCTCCTCTGTGCAAGTGTGTCAGGGAATGAGTGATGACATCATCCCTCCCCTTTCCAAAGCTGCACTGGAATAGCTGCAATCTAGCTTATTTAGAACCTACCACTCAGAAACGTTTGATCAGCTGTGACAAATGCTTGGGATGTAAAGTCCATGTGTTTATTTGAAGGATATATAAATCAAAGTACATATCTAAGTAAGATTTCCCCTGCCACCCCATCTTACTTTCTTGACACTATTTTTACATTTTACCTCACAAGAGTGAAACAAGCTAGCAAGGAGCAGGCTGCTGCCACAGCCGGATTTAGAAGTGCTTGCTTATTTGAAGAGCAGACTTTTTTTCCCTGCTGGTAGCATGTGTTTTACTTGCTAAGTATATCTGTATCAGAACAGTTGACAAATGTGTTCTAGGTAGCTTCATTGACCAGCATATTTCTGCTGCAGCTCTCTCTCTCATTAATAATTTGGACAATATGGTGAATAATTGGAGTTTTTAGTATAAGAATATTTCCATTGATGGCATAAACTCTCACTCCGGTGTCTTGTGGACAATTTCTTACATGCAGTTGCTTAAATGCTGCTGAGGGATCCTACTAAAGGGCTTGTAAAATCCTTGGGCTTTGAATGCTTAGTTAATTATAAGGAGGACACAGTGAATTAATTCTGAAACTAGTCTGGCACATTTATTCAAAATAATTTTTCCTGCATCCAGAATTAAACAATTGATTTTAAGTTTCACCTGGATGTAATTTGAACTGCAATTAATAAACCCTCTGACCCATTTGCTATTAGCAGCACAGCTGTGTTCCCTTTCCTTCCCTGCTGAACACTGGTAAGATATATTCTTTTATCATTTTACTTTTTTCACTTGACCTTAACATTAACATTTCACAGTGTTAAGTGGGGAGGGCTGGCAAGTGTATCCTAATTACTGCGTATGTTCTACCCTGGAGTGCTGGAACATAGAGTACTCACAAAAGAGTTCATTTGTGCACTACCACTGGTGGGCAGAGTTATTAATGAAGATGTTCACACCAATTTCAGTAAATGAGTGACAGTTCTGAGGGAAAAGTGACTTTTTTTACCGTATTTTATTCTATAGTATTACTGTGTTTGAAATAATGTTGTGCCCAATATTGTTGTGCCCCAATATTCCATTTTGTATTGTACTATTCCCCATAGAAGGGGAAACTTTTTTAGGGCTCTGTTGAACCATGAAGTAGCAGGAGAAAGCTCTTCCTCTAAAGCGTATGAGGTTGAAATAAAGATGGAAAAGTGAAGGGTAATGGAAACCCAGTTCTGTTAAATCTACAGTTTGGAAAGTGATGTCTGCTTCTGAACAATCTAGAGTCAGTGCTCTGTTTCCTGAATCTGTCTTATGTATTTCTCACATTTCCTGCCCCCTCAGTTACCAAAAAGTATTTTAAGAGGCTAAAATAAACAGAATAAATGAGAAGTACTGTTTTTTCTGACTAAATGCTGTGCTGCTGCTACATTGTTAGGTGGTGGCATGTGTAGCAAGAGATGGTCATATAATTACAAAAAATTCTAACAGCTATGTTCTCTTTTACTCTACTTACTGAGGAGCTCTATAAGAATAGCTGAATATGGAAAATTGGTGAGTATTCAAACATGAATGATTAAAACCAGTTATGCTAATGCAATGCATTGTTCATTGCAATTACCAGGTTTCTTAGTATAAATTATCCATACTTACACTGCATATGATACAAAGTATGGAAATATGGGTGGCATGAAGTTTCAGTACAGCTTTGTCTTCACTGTTAACCCCCTGTTGAGAAACAGAGAATGGCTACCACCCTCTTTTGCATGCAGATTACAGGTTGTGTGCATTAGTTATGTGCCAGCTAATGAGGCTCTATTGTTAAAAGTCCCCAGTGTAATTACCACTTTTTAGACTTGCAGCATGCTTGGTAGCCCTCCTAGAGCTGTTAGATTTCTTCTGTTATTTACAGCATTGTCTGGGATATTCGCTATTGCAAATTAAAAGGAAATTTCTCTTAACAGGGGTCTGTCATTTTGTCCTGTGTGTACAGCACAGAGCACGGCAGGACCTTAGCTGAGCCTACTAGTGCTGCAGGAATGTGAGTAAATCAGAATCAGACTTGACTACTGCCCTTCTCTGGGAGCAGAGTTCAGCAATAGCTGCTTCTGCCGTGCTGTTTGTGCTGCCTGCAGCCCGCGGTGTTTATACCTTTCATTGGTCAGGGTCGGTCTGGAGCTGCCCAGCTGGAATCACCTGTTATTACCAAAGTGACATATTAGCCTAGTGCTTTACTCCTCCGTAATGATCATCACTGCTGTAGATTTATCTGTTCTTATGGCATCCTTGCAAAGACTTTTTGATAAATCTGTCACCCATGTTTGCATCTCCTGAACTTGTCTCCTTCATATTCCATCTGCAACAGAAATATTCCTCTTTCTGTTAAAATGAAAACCAGTTTTTGTTTGTGGGGGATTTCCAAGAATATTCCACTTGTTTATTTGTTACAGGACTTGTTACATGGATTCTCGAAATAAATATTGGTAAGAGACTACTGTTGAAATCTAAAAATTATCTATATCTTCTAGTAAGGTACTGTCTTATTGTGCTCCCTCAGAAAGATAATGTTATTTATGCTTTGTAAGGAACAAGTTCTTTAAACCCGTATTTTACATAGAGAGTTTACCAGGACAAGTGTTATGGTGACTTTTTTATGGTGGCATCAGAAAAGGCATTTGATTGTGTTGGAGGTTTGTTATCTTTAAGGCTGGGTTAACAGAGTCTGGACCAACATCTTTCACCTGAGTATCAATATGAACAGCCAAGATTATAATCAGCAGTTTTGCATCTGAAGCCTTTTTTATTTGAATTGTGATACTACGAAATTTCATCTCATGTGCTCACTTCCCCCCACACTGATAAAGGAGGAAGGAATTAGAAAGCTCTGGGCAATCATCTGAAGTTGTGATGTAAAGTCTATTTAACATCCTGATGGAAATTATGTGCATACCTTGCATGGTGCACATTTGCTCTCCAGCCAGTCTTGAAGTTCCAGGTGACAGCTGTTTCCTGTGCACTTCTGACTTAGATGTTTCAATTTCTTTCACTGGATACAGATGCTACAATAACTCATGCTTCTGGCATTTTGTTTTCAACATCTGCAGCGCAATCTATCTGAGATTATCATAGTGTCTTTCAAAGTTGAAAGCAAGTCCAAAAAAAAAAAAAGAAAAAGAAAAAGCAGTTGTCATTCATAGTAGAAGACTTCATCTTCAGCTGATTATGCTCTGTGAACTGCATATGACCATCTGAAGGTTTCTAGCAGGTTTATGAGGCACAGCTTGAGCTACATGAACATCAGGGCTTTGGAGGGTAAGCATGTCTGCTTTAGATGGTTCTTCAGGCGCTTATTTCTGCTGGAGGCTTGTACATGAGTTAAAAGAGCTTCAGAAAATCTTTGTCCTAGACCACCTTTGTACAAAAAGGCATTCATAATCTTCTACCCTTCTAATTTGGCCAGCAAATTCAGGACCTAATAGTTTCAGAGAGCAGTTCATTGTTGCTAGACTTGTTTCTTGTGTTTGGTGAAAGTTTCTGGATTTTTTTTTAATTGTCATGGTCATTCTATTTTTTTTCTCTTGGCTCATAAAATATTTTTAAAAATTGTATTTATTTTCGATCTGACTGCAATGACATAACCCATCCTTTGTTCTGTTTATATGTTTATGGGAAGAAGCATGAGCTGCTGTTGTTTGAAATACTCTAGTGATATCTAATGATGAGGAACAGCTGGGCTGGGTGGGCTGCATGGAAAATGCCTGGAAATGTGAGATTTAAGGAAGACCATTTTATGTAGAAAACTGGTATAGCTTTTTCATTAGACCTAGACAACAGTGAAATCCTAAGGCACATTTTATATATGTCTTTTTACCCCTGGCAATACCATGGATCTGTCTTTTCAAAGTGTTTGTCTGCCGTTACACGCCTAGATTTTGAGTTTCCACAAGCAGCATCTATTTAACCAGCATGAGAATTCAGAATTAATTTTTTAAAAAACTACTAACACTACTGTTGTAAAGTAGTCTGCATGGTAATGATCTGTAAAACTGCTTATGCTTTCTAAATTAACAATGATAATGAAAGGCTGGAATGTACAGAAAATTATGTGAAACAGAACACTACCCATCTTTCTGGAAATCAATGTGGTATGCAAACTCAGATTAGAAGGCATATACTGACAAATAAAAAGCAATATCCGGACAAAAAAAAAAAAAAAAAAAAAAAAAAAAAAAAAAAGGGGAAAAAGGGAGAAACATATTTATTTCCTCAGCAGCAAGACTTGCACCAAAATAGAACATATCTGTTCTTGGGTATTAGAAATCTGCTGGGCAAAATGTTTGCTAAGAACTCCACAGCTAAACTTGTCTCTGAACTCAGGTTTTCTGACTCCTGAAGTCATGGAATGAATACAAAACAGCAGATTCATCTTCTCATATCTCTTTGAAGTTATTTTTATCTTCGCAACTATTCTTCATGTTGATAGTTCACCCCAGGCATACTGGACTGGAAGTATGAGAGATACTATTCGCCACACAGAAATGCACCAATCCTTCTGTTTGCGGTCCAGACTATCTGCTGCTGAACACAGCACAGCAGAGTGGATTTACACCAGGTCAGAATCTGACCATGCACCTCCCTGCAGTACTCCTCTTGGTTTATTGTAAACACATCCATTTTCTTTGTAATATATGTACACGGGTTTTTTTGTAACATTTGGTTCCCACCTCCACCCCACTTCATTGCAGGGGTTAGCTGCAGTCAGTAAGGATGAGCGGGTCCCAGGGAGCAAAGAGAACGCCGATGGGGGGGGG
>VZUA01006099.1:0-17149 GCA_013401035.1 Horornis vulcanius
TATTTCATAGAAAATTAGGGTGGGATAGAGGGGCTCCTTTGTGAAGCCCCACTGACAACCTTGTGGTGAAATGCCACATGCTTGACACAGCCAAAGTGTGTGCATATGTGGGGAATATCAAAATCCAGAAAACATCCTTCTTCTAGAGACTTACAGGTAGCATTCCAACTTCTCTAATAGTTTCAGAACAATCTCTTTCTGTAGCAGAGCAAAACTTTCTCTCCCGTCAGCTTGCATCAATTTTGTCTTGACTCTTAACGATGCAGCTCAAAATTTTCCACACGAAGCCGATGATGCTGGTGAGATGCGGAGNGGATGATCGGGGTTTGTGCTATGCCTTTCCATACAATGCCATCTAGCGCTAAGGAACTGCCAGACATGCTTCGTTAGGTACTCCTACATTTGGGGATTGGAAGTGCCCCGCAAAGTTTTGTTTACTTCAAAGCAAAATGAAAAAGTGTTTCAATGTGGCCATATAACACTGGAAAACAGCAAGGCACCAGGGCAGTTTTTCAAATCTGGATCTACATCTGTTTCTGTGATAGATCACATACTCCTTTCCTGCTTATGAAAATTAATACTTGCTGGAAGCCGTTGGCTAATGAAAAATTTACTAATAGAATATTAAATGCTCCTTCACTAATGAAATGTAACTAGTGACTGCAAGAGGCTGATTAGAGAAGAAATTCACCTTTCTTAAATAAGAAACTCCATTTTCTTTGAAATACTCATGTCTACCACCAGGTCTTAGGCTCTTGCACCTTGACCAGCTGTCTCTCCTCTGCTTTACAGGCTGCATGTTCACATCACCCCTTTTTGACTCCAACACTGGACACTGGCACAGAAGCACCTACCTTGATTCCTCTACTCAGATTGGTCACTCCTTGGATTATCCTACTCATTTCTGAGACATAAATCCTCATTACAGCCAGCCTGGACCAACATTGTCAAATGTATACGATCTGCTGCATTTTCTGTCTTCCCTTCTAAAGACCTTCTCTGCCCATCATCAACCCCCAGCTTTCATCCAGCTTGCCAGACTCACTGGAAAAAAATTAATTTCCTTCACCTTTAAATATCTTTTCTGAACTCTCTCTCTGTACAGCTAAAGCTCCTTTTCCCCCTCCCTTTACCACCACTGATTTTTCTTCTGTTTCAGTTAATACTTCAGTCCTTTCAGCTTTAATTCTGCTTTCCCTGCACCGCCAAAAATGTTATGATTCATGCTGTTAAAGTCTTGGGGACTTTTTTTGCATGCTTCTTCCTCTTTCTAAACTCATTTGATTTACTTCCTGTTTCCTCAACCATTAGCTATCCCTCCTTCAGCTTTCCTCCTGTTTTCCTCTGGCCCTTTCTCCTCTCTCCTTACTTTGATACCTTCTCTAAGTGTTTTTCATCCCCCTGGTGCAACATCTGCTGTTGGCATTGTAGCTGCCCCCACGGTGACAGAGCTGTTACTGCCAACACACTTTTCTCCTGCACAGCAGGAAGGGACCATTTTTTCTACTCCTTCTCTTAGAATGGGTCACCCATCCTCCAACTTTGTTCCACTCTCACCTCATTGCTGCAGCTGTTTAAGCCTAAGCATTTAATTTTGCACTGCCCCAGGTAAGCAGACATCTTATCATGCCAGATGAGCTTAAATCACACTGAGTATATACAGAAACTGTCCAAGTATGCAAACTAAAAGTAGAAAATTCCCAAAAGCTACGTAAGTCCAGAAGGCTAACAAAGTAGTTTAGGATGACCTGAAATCTTACCTATCTCCACCTTGGCAGCACAGTGCTCCGAGTTTGGTGTGCAGCTGGTCAGGAAGGTGGATGCAGGCAGCTGACGTAATTGTCCCTGCATTTGGCTGTTTTACAGTTCAGGCTCCAGGTCATCAACCAAGGAGCACTCACAGTATCTACACGTAGTTAAATTTGATGATGCTTAATTAAAAAACGATTTGCCTGTCCTTCCACCAACATAAACTTCAAATCTCTTTTCTCATATATTCGCACCAAAAAGGTCTGTTGGTTACACGGTTTCAGTCTGCCCTCTGCTGCAGGCTCAGCAGGCAGCTCTGTGATGATGCTCATCTTCTGAGACTGCAAACAGCACAGGCTGGCTCTGCCTTACAACTCAGATATTGTGTGTGTGTATATATATACACAAATGTATATTCAACTCAGAAAAGTTTAAGCTAGCAAAAGTAAGAGGTACCACCAGGTGTGGCTTTGGGGAGATTCAAATGCCTTCAGTAGGAAATAGCAGAGAAACGAGGTGGGTAGGCTCACCCTCAGGCAGACAGCCCTGCAGTGAATTACCTCAGTGTAAGGGAGTTGGCATTTACACCTTGGCCTCCCACCTCGCACGCCGTGTACACTCTTGCTGTCACACATTGTGTGTGCAGGCAGACCAAGGGCAAATCTCAGATGAAATAACCTGTAAATGCTGTACCAGCCAAAACACAGGGCACTTATCTACCTCAGGCAGCCTCTGTGGTCCAGTAGAAGCCTGTGGAGGCCCAGGGGCCTGCCACTGGCTCAGCAATGCCTCAGCCCTGGAGGGACTGACAGAAAGAGGCAGAAACATCCCTTTAGATTAGGGTGAAGAAAACCTTCCTCCCATGGGCCTTTGCAACCACATGTTAATATCTCTTAGGTTTCATTGTTCTTTTGGTTTGTTAAGTTTATGTCACTCTGTTCAGCCCCCATTCACCATATATGCACCCCTCCTAGAACATTTTTCCTTCCCTTGAACCCCATTGGCTCTGTCTTGCCACAGTACCCCACCCGTTACCCTGTGAGTTCCCCCTGGTTCCTATTTACTCCCTGCACCACTTTTCCCTATTGGCCTTGACCCTCGGATCTGCCCCATTTGTCTCATTTATAACCCTGTGCCCTTGGCCCAATCCTGGTTCTCATCCCTGGATTTCATTCGAGGCTGTCTTGTTGCTGAAGGCTATTCTCGTCCCTGGACCCCTTTGCTATTCCCTGCCTGTGTTCCTGAATAAAAAGTCTTTGGATATCCAAATGAGAACCTGTCCCTTCACTGTATCATCAATGCCATTACCATCCATTACAATCCCATGCTCCCGGGCTAGAGACACAAAGCCACTCTTTAGGACCCTGTGACCAGGCATGGAATGTAACAGAAGCCATCAGCAGCAAAACCTGGACACTCTAACTCACACGCCAGGAGCAAGTCCTCCTGTCCTCTGCTTTGGCACCAGGGTTGCAGGTCCACAGAGGACCCCGATATTGGGATCAGAAGGGTCTCCCAGTGCTAGCAGCTTGCCCAAGGCGGGGCAGGAGAAGCTGGAGTTCAGCCATGGCAGAGAACACCATTTGTCCTCATAGTGCTTATATAACAGCCCAGTGCTTTCTGCCCAGATCCCACAGTGCTGCTTGTCCCCAACAATTTAAAAGGCATCCTTCCAGAATGGGCCCAGGCCAGGCTGTGTCATGAGACAAAGATTACTTGAGATCAAAGGTTAGTTCAGGTCAGAGGACAGAAGCTACTTGATGTCAAAAGTTACTTTCTAAGGCAGATTTCCAGAATGAGACTAGTCCAGCCTTTGTCACAGGACAGCAGTTAATTAAGGCCACAGGACAGGAGATGCTCAAGGAGAAAGTTTACTGGAGTTCATGGGTTGCATGAGACCAGAATACAGAGGTTATGCTGGATCAAAATTCAGGACAAAGATTACTCAGGTTACAAAGTTCTGCAAGGTCACAGGGCCAAGGTTAATTTATTTCAAATGTTACTCAAGGCCAGTAGAGAGAGGTTACCTGAGGTGAAAGCTTACTTCCAGTCAAAGGTTAATTGAGGTGACAGGTTCTTCAAGGTCAAGTGTTAATTGAGGACACAAGACAGAGGATCCTCAAGATCAAAGGTTACTTGAGGTCCAAGGACAGATGTTCCTCAATGGCAAAATTCCTCACAGTCACACCACAGAAGTTACTCTAGGATGAAGGTTACTTCAGGTCACTGGACAGGTTACGCTAGGTGAAAGGTCACTTGAGGTCGAATCTCATTTTAGTGCCCACAATGACCCCACAGCCAAATCTCAGCATGTTTTTGTCACCTGGATGCTGTCAGCTGTCACATGCATGTGTCCCAGGAGCACAGTCCAAGACCAGCTGCATTGCCAGGCCCATACCCGTGTGCCTACTCACCACTCCAGCCTCCAAGGAAAGGGATTGCAGGCAAGTTGCGCACTGGGAATGGGCATTCCACAGCTGTGCCTTCCCAACCACGCACCGCACTTGGCTGGAAAATGTGCTGTTAGAACAGGCTACCTTCACACCAGCAAACACCCCAGCAGCTTACCAGCAGAGACCAGCACTCCAGCACCCAGGAGCACTTTAAACTTGGAAGTGCAAATGCAGACAGACACTGCCATGCAGAACTGATGAATGGATTAGAGGTGAAAGGACTGAAGGAACCAAAAGCAGTAATTTGTAGTGAAGTCTTGATGTTGATTTTGCAATAGCAGTTGCCTCTTCCTTTTCATGCTTGACAGTTTTTTTCACAACCTGGTTAATAAAATTGGTGGCCAGCTGTCCTAGGTTAAAATGTAAGAAGTGCCCAAAGTATGTGTTCTATCACCATCTTCATGAGCTGTTGAAACCAGGTGGGGCAGTGTTGCCCTTATCTTCTGCTAATGGCTCATCACATGACTCATAGATAACTCCACTGTAAGCTATCTCTGTTTAATGGGCTATCAAGGACCCATTACATGACTCATAGAATGGCATCAGCCCATTGTGAGATGCTCCGCCCAGGGGGAGGAGCCAAGCATTCCCACATGGATATAATCCAGGGTTTGGGACAGCACAGTAGGCCTTTTCCCCACTGGATACCCAGAGGACAAGAGCTACCAGACCTTCTCTACAGGATCACTTCTTCGACTCTAACAGGGCATCAGGTTGTATTCTGACTCTGTCAGTATTTTCTACTATTGAATTTATTTTATTTTACTTTATTTTACTTCTTTTCTTCTTTCTCTTATTAAATTGTACTTCTGACTTGGAGTCTCTCACTGGTTTTGCTCTCAAACCAGCACACCAGCCTCTCACAAGGATTTAGAAACATAAAAAAAAAAAAAAAAGGAAAAAGAATATAACAACTGAGAAACAGTTGTTGGCACCAGGGACTACTATGCTCAATTAGGGGAATTAGATGCAAGATTAAAGTCATAACTTGAGATTAGCAGTAAATCTATGCTTGCCAGTAAGTTAGAGTTTCAAATTTGAGTTCAAATCAGAAAAATCTCAACTTGAGTATAAAGTTTTTGACTGTCAGAACACAAAAGCATAAGGGAAAGTACTTAGAGCAGCGCAATTAAAAAAAGCTAATACTTTTTGTTTTTTCCTCTAGCAGTACTTAGCTGTCATGATGAACAAGAAGTCACTTTTTTAAGAAGAAACAGTGATCATTTCAAATATACCTTTCAAAAGTCATAGTAACCCTAAAAAGTTAGTACATTGAGTAATGTTAGTCCAAAGCAGCAAGAACCCTAAATCTTTCCCTATAAACAATACAAAAAAGCAATTTCGAATGTAGCTCTGCTGTAATAGCTCATCTTTTCAGCCACTGAAACTTTCCAAATAGTTTCTTTAAAACTATACATAGTGAACTCTTGAAAATTCAGGCAGTTTCACTCAATAGTATACAACCAAAACTCAAACCCACAATTGCTCAGCTTAGTCTGTTTTAATGTTCTACCAGGATAAATGCATGCCAGAAAACAGCTTCTGAGATGCAAGTCATTTCAGAACTGAACACATTTTAGCAACAAGCAAGCACATCTCTCAGGTAATGCAGAGGAAAAAAAATGTTTTCCAAAGGATTTCCTTGTGATTTTCAGCTACCTGACAATGGGTGAGGTTGTTACAGTATGTCAAATTTCAGAGATACTCAGGGTACTTTGAAATAGCAAAGCACTCCATTCAGTCTAATTCAAACTAAATCTCTCAAATCAGCTCTAAAAGCACTCAAAAAACAATGGGACAATAGTAAAAGAATCACCATTAGCTGGCAATGTCACATTAGTGGTCAGGAAAGAAGACACTTTTTCCATATGGGCTGAAACTACATTAATAAAAAAAAAATAATTGAGGAAAGACCTGCAACAGTTCAGTATTTCACTGATGATCTGCTATTAGCTTGCTTCCTAAAACTTGCTTTTCTCACTAATTGCATTGAAAGCTTTTATGCAAGATGAAATAAATGCTTGATTTCAAAGTCTCTGAAAGGACATGGTTGTAAACTTTTCCCTCCACACAGCAATTGAACCACACACAGCACTATAAAACCTTTAAAAAAATTTAAAGAGAAACTGACTTCTTGGAATGCCCATGGGGACTGTTAATCTGTGTTATTAGCAGCCCTTATAACTCCTTTTCTTGCAAGCCATGCTTTAATACCCATGATGCTGGAGTCTAGTGTAAGCCAGCCTGAACACAAGTTCACAGAAACAAACTTGGAATACAAGTTTCTGAAGGCACAGAACCATTAAATCATCCTCATATCATTTCCTCCTCATATAATCAGAGGGAAATACACTCCATCAGCTTTGGAAATAAACACAACTACCAGGATCTGAACGTGGCTGTTATTACAGAGCAGCTGTAGCTGATACGCCTTCACCACAGCACAAACATTCTTGGGAGCCCATAACTTGTTTCCATCCGTTCCAAAATAACACTTGCGTGAACCAAAAGGATTCAAGAGAAACACCATGAAATCAGGTTTTCTAACTGATTTTTTTAATAAACTATAGAAGAACAAGATAACATTTCAACCGAAGTCATGACAACCGCATGCTTAAAAGCAAATACATAACATGTCGCTGGATTTTTCTGTTCTCTTTAGGAAAAAAGGAGAAAAACTGAACATAATGCATAGATTTCTACACATATTCAAATAATAGACTAAAGCAAGCAGAAACACAACTGGAAAAAATGTTTTGACAGTAATTCCAGATCTATGAAATTTTAAAAAGGAAATTTCAGTTCTAAGAATCTGTATGCTGGAACAAATGACTTTTTTTTATACAGCATGAAAATAAGTTTTATCAGTTGAGGCACTAGAAACAAACTTACACAACAGCTCAAATGCATCTAATGTGTTAACTGAAAAACCTATAGCCCGTGGCATACTAAAAATTTAGAATTTAAAAAGTTGCATTAGACTTGCACTTGCTCACATTGACACAGTGAAATTAGTGGAAAACTACTGTTTTTCCAGTTAGAATAAAATCAGGTTTTGATTGCTGTTTCCAAACAGTTATCTTCCTAGCTTTTTCTCATTGTCCTCGCTTGCCTCATGTCTTCTCAGCAGGGAAAGAAAAATGGAGAGGTTTCTGTGCCACCCCATTCAGCAATGTTTATAAAGAAATGCAAAGCACCTGTCTTTGTGCAGCGGTTTCATCTATGGTGCTGTACTCCCTTACTCCATCATGTTCCCCACATCACTGAGCTTCTACAGATTAATAAATTTGTTTAGAATTAGGTACTCAATAAGTTCTATAAGGGGTGCTTATTTCTACCTTTTGACCCACATCTTCTACAGGGGTTAGTGAGTATTAAAGACAAGGAGTCTTCACAGAGTAATCGGGATGATCACACAGCAAGAGGAACTTGAGACAGAAAGAAAGGAGCTCATATGAATACAAATGCTGCTTTCTTTATGAGGAAGAATATTCATGATCCAGAGAGGTTTCCACCCAGATGCTACAATAACTGGCACCTCTAAACACCTACACTAAAATATACCTCGATATCTTAATCAGGCACTTTAATAGAAAAACAAAGGAGTAAGTTTTAGTAACACAGGTACTGTGATAGTAATTCTGTAAGGCCAGAACATCTTGTATGAATCATTCAGAAAATTAACTGTCCCACAGAACCAACTCTTATCAAGGGCTAAATGAAAGGAGAGTCCCTCATTAGACAAGCCTGTTAGAAAAAGAAAAGGCTGAAAAATGGTTAGCAAATATTTGGTAGAAGCCATTAACCCCAAACTTAGATTATTCGCTATCCTATGTAAAATGCAGTGCAAGGTTATTTATCCCTTGAGATGATGGATCCAAAAGTAAACATTCAATGTGCTTTAATTTACAAGGCTCCCCCCCCGCCCCCACCAAAAAAGTTTATTCACTGACAACAAGCTCCCTGAGGGAATACATCTATTTTTTCAAGGGAAAAAAAGCAACCATTTAAAAAACAAACTGCAAAGCTCCAGCAATCAATATTTGCCCCACCTTGAGCCATGACATTTCCCACCACCATTTCTTTGGAAAACACAAGTTAGAACAACTACTCACTGGTCCTGAAAGAGGACCCTGACACCCCTTTTACAGAGTATCCTGCAGATGACAGTAACCATTCTTTAAAAATGGTAATAAATGTATTTCAGTACAATACACTCCAAAGATACAGGAAAACGCTACCTGTAAGACTTAATCTACCAACACTTAAAGGGTTAATTATGGATTCTGTCACAAAAATACAGAATCAAGGAAAAGAGGTGGAAATTCACTTGTAAGGTGAAACACTTGAGAACTTCCTTATGTTATGAAAGTCAAGGGACAAATGAAACAATTTACAGACACACAACACATTTTTATGGTAATGAGAATGCCAAGTGTTTAAACCGTTCTTGAGTAATTTATTTCTTTTTATGGATGACTTACAAGGCCTTGATTATTAGACAAAATAGCATATTTTAACTAAACTAAAAAAAATACAAACCAAGAGTATAGAAGGAAATGCTATATGGTTCTGTAGAATATATCACACCCAGTGCACATACTGCTTTATTTTTCTCATCTGAACTTATTTGTTACTTACAGGATTTTTGCAAAAAAATCTTTTGGTCTAACCAAATATAGTGTACTGCTTCAGACCGCTGAATTAGGCTTGAATTCTGGCATTAGTCTATGGTCTAAACCACTGCAGTAGATCTTTCAAAGAGTTTAGTGTCATAAAAACTGATCTAGACATTTTGGAGCAGTTAACAAGAGACAGGAGTTATAGCTGCATACAGTTCAGTATGGTACACTAATGGAAGCTAGAAGTTTTAGTACACTTATTGCCAATTTCTCCCAAATTTTAACAAGCAGAGCTTCTTTGCAGGGACATTATTGCTGATAATAAGGCTGTTGAGGAAAAGGGTATCCAGGTTGTTGAGGTGGTGGATATGGTGGTTGTCCAGGAGTTTGATACACAGGTGAAGGTGCATATGGCAGATTATACTGACCATACATGTATGGATTATAGCCCATCGGCATTGGCATCTGGCAATACCTGTGTGAGGGGGGGAAAAAAGAGGATACTTGAGTTGAAAAACACTGATGATGATAATTTGCAAAAACAACTCATTAACAGATACAAACATACATGCAATCTCCACAAATGATTTCCTTTCATTTTGCTTCAAGTGCAGCAGGAAATGTGGTAATTTTCAAGGAACAAACATGAAAACTACTACAGTGTGTGGAACAGAAATACAGACAGAAGGTGGAGTAAAGGCAACTTGCTGGAACTAGAACTGATCTAAATTGATTCTCAAATGTTTAATAACACTGTGCATATTTCAACATTTGCTGAGCCTGCTTCCAAAGGAGAGCACAGCTGCCTTCAATTCCTTGTGATGACACCAGGAAGATGGAAAAAAGCATCAGAAGAAAGCATGCTACTCAACTGGAGTTTTCTCTGTATTTTTCATTATCTTAATATCATACTAACCACTTGAAAAAATGCGATACCCCAACAGTTTTGAGATAAACACCACCAAAAGATAATGCAAGTGTTGGCAATAATCAACAAACCACGGTTAAAGAAATGCAGCCCTGTTTTTGTTCTCCTTTAAAGAGGATGAACTGTAAACACTTAAAATGAACCTTCCCACAAAAGGTACAAGGAAATGATTCCTACAAGAGTTACAGGACTGAAACTAACAAAAAACAAAAAAACCCNCCCCTTGCCTCAAACAGCAAAAACATATCTTCAACATTAACAGTAACTAATGTTAAAATGTTACACACAAGAAAAACTGCTTTTAAGTAACAGGATAACAAAAATCTGCTTAAGTGCTCCTGTAACCTACCCTGGGTAACCGGGATAAGTTGGATAAGGTGGCCCCTGGGCCTGTGAAGGTACAGTGCTTGCTGCAGGTGCACTGGCTCCTGGAGTAGGAGCTGGAGCAGCAGCTGGAGCTGCAGCTGTTCCAGAGGGTGCTAGCGCAGAAGAGGAACTGCTTGCTGCAGAAATCACTGGTGGTGGTGGCCGTGCTGGTGGCTGTGGTTTAGACCCCTAAGAAGAGAAAGTGGATTAAGCTGGAGGTTCTTTTTATCAAAGTCTCAAAATCAAAAGCTGTGGTTATATGATTATGAGATTTTTATTTTCATTTTATACAGATGTTCTGTATTTCATCTATACAGACAATGCAAAGCATCTAAAAGGCAGTAGGCTTTTAATTTCAAATCCAAAAATGATGAACAGTGAATAGTACATAACACACCCCTCTGCAAAGCCGTAAGATTTTGCCCTCTATTTCACTTCAACCTATTTCCAACTATATCAGTATATTAAGGAGTGATACACATGAATTACAGACCAGTTTAGAGTTCTCAAATACGGAGCCAGTATTTTCAACCCACTAATTCTGTAGCATGTATTTACCACCATAGTTCTTGGGGCTGGAGTGGGAGTGGGCGACGCCGCTGGCTTACTTCCTGCTGCTGGCGTGGTCTGATACGTAGGCAGGGGAATGGAGGGAGCACTGGGCTCCCTAGCAATGCTTTGCTGCAAATCTCTATTAAAAACAGAAGAGCAAACATGCAGCTTAGTTTAAGAGTTGTTTGTTATACACTGAAGCAAGTTAAGCCAAAAAGATGCAGTAGTCTAACACTTAAAGCATGACCACTGAGCTAGCTCAAACTAAATTTGGAGTCCAAATCACTTCCATGGAAACCATCGTCTAGTCAACTCTCTGATTAACTGTTACATTTATTTTCTAATAATGTCTTTATGTTCTAACTCAGTACTGGGTACAGATCACAACATTAGCCAAAACAGTAAAACAGCACAGCAAGACTCAGCAGAATGTTCTATCAACACTAATGCTCCAGCCTTAAAACTGAACATAAACACAGTAGAGATGTGAGATTCAGACCGCTGCCTTGGTTAGGCAGCCTAACAGCTTCCAAAATACATGAACATAGGAAGCCAAATGAAGGCAGAAGGGGTTGTAACTCAGACTTCATTTACAAGCACAGATCCCAAATGAAAAAGAACAATTCTACAAAGGATCAAGCTAGGAAAGGTAAAAATTGAGTTGAACAACACATTTCTAAGACAGGAAGTACACAGCCAAAATTTTAGTAACAAGTCCTTTCTTTTAAAAGCTATGTGCTTTGCTAAAGAACACTGATTAAATGGCAAATTTCAATTATGCTTTCATCTCAAGAGAAGAGCCTAAAAATCCTGTCTGAAACATACTATACTAGGTCTGATCTCATGTACGGGACAGTAACAACATCAAACACTCTTCCTCACATGAAGGACAAATCTGCTTCTCTCTCCAGCATTGTAAGCAATCCACATATCTAAGCAATGATGAAGTATGAGACTAGAGCAGACTACAGAGCAGTAGTAGAATACTGATGCTTTTCCCCCATCACAGTGAACACATGGAAGGAAATAATATGATGAAGCATCTAATTTCTGAAACTAAATTGACACAGGATCAGGGTGCAGAAATGAGAAGTTCCTCAAAGGAAAGAATAAAATAAAATGACTAACAAATGCATGCCAAAAAGAATAGAGAGTGAAAGCGTAACATGAAACACATTCAAGCTGAACTGCACAAGGGAACTGTAGGGCAGACGTCAAAGTGGATTTTTCCATTTATTTCTCCTATCACTTTCCTGAGAGAGAGAAGAGTGGGAGTAGGATTAAAGTTAAGTTATAGGTTTTTAGCACACCTATTCTTCCTTTCTAATTTCATCAAGTACCATAATAAACATGCCCCCAAAAATACATTTCTAATAAATACTTTAACGTTTCTGCAATGCTTAAACAAAACATTTAAATCTTACTTGAGCAGTTCATCTCTTTCAGTCTTCCGCGCAAAGATAATGTCACTGCACTTGTTCTGGAATTTCAGCAGGATTTCTGTCAGCTCATTGTAAAACTAGTAAAGAAAAATAAAAACACAATATGCTCAATCAATACTTTCAGACTCCATGCTGGCACACTTCTACATATTGATCCAGTGTTGTACTATTACAGTGCTCAGAACCTGCCATTCCAATGAAGTTTGCTCGTACATTCTATTATGCTTTTTAAAACCAAAATCAGTCAGCTGTTGTTGCCCATCCTTGTAATATCAAAGAATTTTATGGGGGTTTGTGTGTATGTAAATATAAAAATAGTTTAGGATAACTAAAAAAATGTATTAAAACCAGAGCAAAACTAGATCGCTTCTGGTGATGAACTACTTATTTTTGTAATGGAAAACTGTTTATTTTTAACTTTATTGTTCTCAGTTCCACACATTTCATTTCTATGGCTATCTCAGAGTTGGGTTTTTTCCATCTAATGAGCTATCAATAAACCAAGCAAAAAAATACTTAGTACAGAAGCCGTAAGACACCTTCCAGAAGCCCAAATAAAAAAAAAATTAAAAAAAGCAAGGTGAATACAGCTCTTGTTATTATTTCTCATGTATGCAGTAACAACATTTAAAACACCAATTTTATAAGGTGATTAAATACCATGGGGGAGCAGATGAAAGAATTTCTCAGATAAAATGGCTCTTCTGGGTGCTTCAGCATCATTTATTCAGCTGTAATTAACAGCTTATCCTATTGCTCAGAAGAGCTTACTTTTCAGATAAGAACAAAGAAGCATTTCTCAGCTCTTGAAACAATCAAAACTCAAGCACTGCTCTTGCTTCAGTAGTAAAATCCTCAAAAATGCACCTGTCAACTAAAATGTCTCCAAAGTTTATTATGATTTTTGATTCACATCTCATTGTATACATAAAAGAAAGTTCTTTCAATCCCTTAAGCATTACCATACCTTTGTGCCTTCTTTTAAATTGGCTGCAAGTTCCACAAAGTTGTCATTTGCAACAGCTAAGTTCTTCAAGACTTCTTCTCTTAAATTAGATTCGTTGTTTGATTGTTTCATCTTTGAAAAATCCTGATACGCATTCTTAAAAGAAGAGGACAAATAAGCAATGCAAATAATGCAAGCTAGTTTCATGTAAGATTCTGTATGTTTTGTTTTCCTTTTCCTCTTACTCATTGTTTCTGTTTTCCCCAATACCTGCTTTTCCTCATCTCCCATCCACCCTGTGCTTCCATACCTGCTACTTGCCAAGCGCAGTGTCTATATTCAGAACTGTACGTATGTTAACTCACTGGAAGTATGTATCACCAATTAATTACCTGTTCTCTTGTGGGCTGCCTTTAATAATTCTCAAGCTCATCCAGCAGACTGTCGTTCAAAGGCTATACTAACCAGGCTCTCCCCTGAACTAACTTTCATTGATATTCATAAAATCATACCAAAAGTCAGTACTTTTAAGAAGCATTACTTCAAATTTGGTTGACATGGGCAAGCTATTAAAAAGACAGGGAAGAGGAAAACTTACAGAAGGATCACCTATTTACATCTCGTTTCTTTCAGGAAAATAAACAAGCAAACTTAAAAAGACTGTTTCAACTGCCAGAAACCTACAAACTTGAACGCCAGGACATTCAAATATTAATGTATTACCCATCAAGATTTTTAAAGTATGTTGTGATAAAAAATATCCAAACATAAAATCCTTGCTAAATATGGTGTATTACGGTCATTTAAGAAATCTTTTTTCTCTATTGGAAAAAGTCTCCATCATTACTCAAGCTGCCATTGTCTTTTCTCCAAGCACTAAGACTTCCTCTTTTGCCAGATGTTTCAGGTACCTGCCACTGATAAATTAAGCCTGAATTTGTAAATAAACTTCTGGAAATGCTATTAAGTTTTATTTCAATGAGCTCTTCACGTACTGGAAGTCAAGCATATATTATAAAGAGCAATTAGGTATAATCCAAGCTGTACTTCAGTGACCCAAATTGTCTTCTAGTAGACAGTAAGAACAGGTCTACTGTTATCCCAGCAAGAATTAAAATGGAGTGAGGGGAAAAAACCAAAACAAACCCAGAAACTTTTTAACACACCACATAAGCTTATTTCAAGGACAAAACCACCTGCAAAATTGTGTCAAGAAAGGGTCCACAAGAATTTACACTGGAGATGTAGGGAGAGCCTGCTAAATATTCCTACTTCTTTCTAGTGAAGAAAAATACAAATACGTCTATTTTTCAGTGATCAAGGCATAAAGAAGTGTCAACTGACATAGAATAAAAAGCAGAACAAACTAGAAAGCAAAGTGAGACTTCTAAAGTACTAGACAGGTAGAAGTATCATTGCTCTTAGTTTAAGGAGAAAGGAAAACATGCAGAGTGCTGTACCTGAATGTTTTTGAGAAGTTCTTCCTGCTTTTTTAGGGACTCCTGCACTTTCTGTGTGTAACTTCCATAAATTCTGTCCAACTCAGTCACAGAGATAGCCTCCTCATTTATAGCACCATCCTGCGCAAGTGCAGTCAGGAATTTGCTTGTCATATCAAAATTTACAGATTTCAGGTCATTTTCCAGCTGTTCTCTCTCCTTCTTTACTTCATCCAAATTGGCCAGCAAAGTTCTTAAGACATTAACAACCTAGGAAATATAAAAATCCTAAGTTACCAGGTTTAGAGGAACTATTAGGGAAGTACAACCTATTATTAACTTGTTTCTTTCTTGCACTCCTCACTGATGCTGGCAATATTTCTGCATGAGTATTTGTTTATGAATGTGTTTAAGGTGAGAAACCAGGACAAAATGTGACCAAACAAAAGATCTTCAAGCATTTCTCAATCTGTGTTCTCTTCTACAGGTTTGCTTTTGCTAATAAAACTGAATTACTGCAAAATGTTCAGTTTTTTTTTAGTTGATCAGATACTTCCCAATAGGATATTCTAAGATGGCAGCAAAAACCACAGACTTCAAATCATTACTATGAGAAAAATAATAATATTGCTGTAGATTGACCCATTAACTTCTTGGAAAGCAAATTGGTGTAATTGCCTAATACTTTAATATACTGAGCCATGTCTTATGTTGTCCCAAGAACACAAGCACTTCCCTACATAACAAAAATATTCATTGCTCCTTTTATAACAGTCAACTGGTCTTGCTGTCCATGGTGATTGACTCGTTCACATTAAATGCAGCAAACTATACTTAAGAAGATTTTAAACATGAACACAACTTCTTTTCCAAATATTAGTTACCTCATGTATCGAGTTAGAAACAAGCGCAGCTAAGGATCAGCTTTCTTATCAATTCATGCAAGTTTACTTTGTTAGACAAATAGCGCTTATATTCAAAATAGAAACAAGTATCACTGCTTTACCTCATTTCCCTGTAGTGTTTTTGCTGGGTTGGCAGAAGGAATGGCTGCGTTGAGTTCTGCCTCTGGCTTACACAGAAGTGCAATAGTATCCCGGTGAGTCTGATAGCGCTCCTTCACCTGCCCATCTGCTTGCATAGCTTTATTCAAAATATTATGGTAATTGGCTCCCTCTGGGGGCAGGAGGAAAAAAAGAGAGTTTACATAACTTCAAAACTTCTACCTGAGACATTTTTGTGCTTTTCAGCAAGTGATCATACATTTTTATAAACCTGCACAATATGCAAGACTTTCATATAAAATTTAGGCTACTAAATTATGCTTTTAAAAGTGCATAAACTAGGCACCTATATTAATTCTCCAGTGAAGCATACAAAGGTATGTGCATGAACACTGGTTTGAGCTACTCTGCAGATTTAAACCTCTGTAACTTTGCAAGACCAAGTCAGTGGTATCAATCCCTTGTTAGCTTCAAAAAATAACACATATTAGGCACACAGAAAACATACTATATTGATGGTCTTAAGTAGTTTGACCTAACTCACCAAATTAGAAACAACACACTGATGGAAAAAAAAAATATGTTAAAGAAAAATACACTGAAATATTTAAGAAGCAATTGAAAACAGATCTCTAGGATGGCAGGCATTTTTCATTTCATTTGCCTTCTGAAACTTCAGCATGCACCTGTACAAAACAAAGCGACTCAGAGTTCCCAGGCAGGTGCAACGGAGAGCCCCTTTATTGCCAAAAACCAAGCCTTTTAAACAGTTAGCTGGTTATCAGTTTACAGAGTTTTAAGGCACAAGCAGCCCAGGTCAACCAACCACCATACACCACGATGTGGACACGTGGCAGCCATGCAGCACATCTCTCACATCCCTCTACCCCTATTCCAGCTGCGTCACTCTCCCATAGTTCCCTTCTTAGCTTAAGTAGCAGGCCTGAGCCATGATCTTACAAGGGTAACAAGGCCCTTGTTTTATAAGGCTTTACCTATATGCAACATGCATGTACACACCAAGGGTACAAAAGTAGGAGCAAATTCCCTGCTGTCACATCCTATTTCAGCTCCAATTAACAGTGCAGACTGTAATCAGGATATTTTGGCATAACCTGCCTCAAACTGAAATTTGTGTATTTACAGATAATATCAGAACACTGATAGACTACTTTAATTTACACTTTGGATATCTTTAGAACCCAAAGCATTAGACATGGACTTTACCTGCCCTCAGAGGCTTATAGAGCTCATTGGATGGTGTTCTCTGCCAGCGTTCTTTGAATTTTGTTCGCAGGTCATTGTCTGTAGCTTCTTCTTCATCTAATAATCTCAGAGACTGCAAAAGTAAAATATTACATGCATTATGCGCTGTTCTAAACATAAAACAACTTCAAAATATGCAGCTAGTGTAGAAAACAAAAATTGCCTATAAATTCTTTTGAAATAGAATTTGACAAATAAACAGGCGTGAAAGGGACAAATCACTCAAATTTCTTTAGAATGTTTTCCCAATGCTTCCCCCTCTCTGCCAACTTTTTAAAAAAGAAAATATTTGTAAGGAAACATCGGAATTTGACATAACAGTTTTTGTATGGGCTGAATAATTAAATAGCATGTTTTGAAAGTGTTTTTCAAGTTAAAACCA
>VZUA01006102.1:0-16791 GCA_013401035.1 Horornis vulcanius
ATTTGGATTAACTGTGATTTTTAAGAAGTCCTCATCAGAGACTGACAGGATAGGATTCAACTTTGCAAATCGAAGCTGCTCATCAAGAGGCTTTTTACAGGCAAGAGCAACACTTCCAGGATACTATTCACCTCATTATTTAACAGGTACCAGAAGTGCTGATGTTGTTCTCTCCGCAGGACTGACTGCAGAGAGACCCTGGGGGTAACACCCATGCAGAGATTTATACTGAGAACATCTAGAATTAGACTAGACAAACCTCTACCCTCCAAGGTCAAGGAGAAGGGAAGAAAGAAGGACTTGGGATGAGAAAGGTGCAGCTTGAGCCTGGGGATGAGCTGTTTTCAGAGAGACAGGTTGGTGTGGCTCTTCCCACAATGAAGCCAGTATATCCAGCTGGAATCAGAGCATCCAACTCACCAGCATAGGGGTGGTTCCAGCCCATGGCATCACAGCAGTACTGGTTTGGCTTGACAATGCTAAAATTAGCACTTTATTCACAAGTATTGGCCGTCCTCTCCCATGTGGCAGAACACTTTGCCCTCTTCCATGGAAACAAAAAGATTTTCCTCCAAGCCTCCAAGCAGTTTACTCTGAAAATACATCCCTACAGCCTTATCTTAAACACACAGGCTCCAGTGAGGAGAAAAGGTTCAGCTAGGGACACATTAAAAGCTTTGATTTTTAGTGATTAAGGGATTGAGGCGTGACATTTCCTACTCCCAGTTCTATTTCATCCCTTTCAAATTAAGGACTGGATTCAATCACTGGGTTATTTTTACAGGCATTTAATCATAATAAAAATTAAACAAAAAAACCCTGGCTATGAGACAAGTTCTGTGGCCTGCCTTCTTCCTCAACACTGCTACAACTCATTACAAGGCAGTTCAGTTCAGTTGTGAAAATACCAGTACCTCTTCTGATGCAATGCAGAAACCTGTAATGTATCCCCAGCTCTCTGGACAGCAATGACAACTATTCAAAATTTAAAACAAGCACAAGACACATTATTACAATTATAAGTAGCTATGGCAGAATATTAGCAGATGCTGTTTAAAAAAAAGCTGATATCACCTGCACCCTAGAGAAGATCTCAGAATTACCCTGTTACCCAATTCTGAATACAGTGTTTTAAGAACAAATGTTAGGCTTATTGCCTGGGCCCAAATATTTGTTTTTTCTAAAAAGGGCCTGAGAAGCCAAACAAATCAACTGCTTTAAGTTTCTGTTGGAGTCTAGAAAGGATCTGAAGTTCAGAACAAACAGGGTTTGTCACATGATGTGGAAGAAAAAGGAAAGTAGACTAATAAAATGCAACATCAGCATCTCCCTGGGAGGATCAGAATTTTTGCATCATGTTCCTGCTAGCTCCTAATTTCAAGCTGTGTATTTTACATTAAAAAAATAGCATGATCATTCTTATTAACTTTGGCAGGAAATTCAGTTCAGTCAAATGACTACTTATTATCATCTTCGACCAAAACTACGATTAACATAGAAGAACCCAAAAATAATATTTTGATGATTTTTAGGAAATTCTTACTGAACAGGAGAGGACCAGAGACAGGGAAGATGATTAAAGAGTGTGCCATCTAATGAAATTAAAATTAAGAAGTATCTGTGAAATGAAGTTGAACCTCAAGGTACAACACACAAGAAACAAAAAACACCTAGGATACTGAATTTTGGAAAGCAGTTAACTTTGGCCCATTCTCATCCCTTGAGCTGCCCTGGGGAAGCACCTGAAGCTGTCATAGAGGAGTCCTTGCTGCTGAGACTGGCAAAGGAAATAATCCATTAGTAAATACTGATCCACACCAGCTCTGTCCTCTGTGCCACAGTCACAGGCAGACCCCTCTGACAGGCCACTGCTGGAGAAATCATTAAGCACATGATGCACCTGGAGCCTTTCCAAGCACCCTCTCTCTGCTGTCTTTCTTTTCACCCTCCTTACGGCAATGCAGAATCAGGAGAGCTGAACCCAGCAGGGATACATCCATCACTTTGGACAGCCACACAGCTCTGCCTTTGGCCCTGCCCTGCCTCACCAGTGCAGCAGACACCAGACACTGGCACCTCTCTGTACTGGTGAGGAAGCTTTGCAGTTATACTTAGAATTAAAAAACATACTAATCACCATTCACTTCCGGAGATGGAATGATCTTAAATGCCACTGGGAATAAAAAAATGATGCTCTTATGGGAAAGAAAGCTGCACAACACCATGGGGTGAAATCATGAGGATAGAAGGCATAAAACTGGGCTGTTGGTGATAGGAACCTTCAGCATATCCTCTGCAGAATTGACTACAAATGTTCAAAGCACAGAGTAAATTCAGCTTCAAAATAGGCTGCTTTCTTGCAAACATTTCCAGTAAATATTTTCCTGATCACCATCCAGTTCTCCATTTGCATGCCAAAAGAGATTGCTGTCAATCTCACTGAGCAGCATTAACTAACGTTCCCTTTCTAGCTCCCCTCTCCTGAAAGCTTGTCCTATTAGGTAAGTTGTCGTGGGTTATGTAACAAAAAAAAAAGTTTATTCTATTTTCCATCTGTTGAAACCGGTTGGGGAGGTGTTTTCTTTATCTCTTGTATATCCCAATCCTCTTAACTCCAGGGGGGAGGGGGTGGGTGTCTTCTGTTAATGGCCCAGCTGTTAAAACCAGGTGGGGCAGTGTTCCTTATCTCTTCCACGGCCCTTCCTCCCTCCGGGGCATATCTTCTGTTAATGGGCCATTAAGGCTCATCACACAACTGAAAACATTACATCATCCCATTGTGAGATGCTCCACCCAGTGGGAGGAGCCAAGCATTCCTACCTAGATAAAAACTGAGAATCAGAAACACCAGGGAGCCTGTTTTCCACTGGATTCCAGAGGAAGACTGGACCCATCCCTTTGCTACAGGATCATCTCTACTCCAGCAGAACCACATCTGTTTCTCNCCTAAACCAAGACATAAGTGATATTTGGCTTTAAGGTGATTGAAAAAGTCTGTATTTAAATATTCAGGTCCCCTAAAAGAGTCTTAAGAATTCAGGGAGGAACTATGGTCAGCCTGTCCTTAGTGGACACTGTCTTCTACAGGATGGCATCAGAGGGTAAAACTTCAAATATCAAAGGAAACAAATCTCTTCCCCCCCACAACAGCTTAATAAAATAAAATCTGAGCAACATTAAACAAATAGCAAGTGAGAAGGCATACCCATTGTGTAAGCCACAGATTGGTGTTCTGTTTGCAGCAATTCATTTGGCTTTCTAATGAAAAAACATACTTTTCATGTAGCAGATCCTAGAGCTATCACTTCCAAACAAGCCTTTTTGACATCATGCTCTTTTTCAGGACCAGAGAATTGCTATTATTGGTGTGCTACACTCCTATTACCAAGAATGAATGTTCTCTGTTTCCTTTCTGTATCCAGGTGGTGAAAACTTTTTTATGCATTTCCCTAGCCAGCAAAGCTTATATGAATGCCTTATTTATTTCCTCTCACCCTTCACTGATTAGTGTTGTCTTCCGAGAAATTAAGAAAGATTAGAAGCATTTTAACAGTACTGGAAGATTTCCGTAATTCTTCTTTAATACAAAAGAATCATTAGAAAGAGATAATTGCCATCTGCAAAGAGAAATGCAAATTTAGGACTGTTCAGCATTCTAATGAAAACAGAATCTCAAAGGCATTATCTTAATGCTTCTAAAATTGGCTCCCTCTGTTTTGGGGAAGGAAACCCACCACACCAATCACAGCACTTTACTGTTAGTATAGAATTAAGCAGAAGGGCCACCCGTGATTGCAAGTAGCTGAAACAAAGCATTCAGCAATGCATGACAGCTAAAATCAAGTTCTTCCTTCTTGTTATTAAAATACAGTACACATGAGAAATATTTTATTTTATTGTCTACTTCAGAAAGATAACAGTCAATTTGAAATTTGTAAGTTCTAGTATGTTAATCCAGTTTATCCTCTTGTTTACCATCAATATTGATTAGACCCAAAGATGGGAGATAAGAAAAAAAACCACAAATGTAATAAAATGAGAAGCAGTGATGCATCTTGGGTACCAAGAGCTTATGGAGAAGAAAAAGTTAGAAGCTTTATGTTAAACAAGTTCTGAGCCTTCATAGTACCTTCTGCTATTTAATGTGCAGAAAATTGCAAAGTAAAATGACTTTATTTTCCTGTACAGGAGTTATTGCAGTAGCCACAAATGAAGGGAATTGCATATGGCATAAGAAGGTGAAGTATGATATTAAGAATTGGTGCAGAAATGTGACATAATACTTAAACAAGCCATCTAACCTGTGTGTAACTGTAGCAAGTTGTTACAGCTGGCCTGCATTTACAAGAGGGACAGTTGTCAGTAATTCACCTTGCTCTGCTCCATGTCCCTCTAACAAAATATAGCTGTTGTTGACAACACCTTTTTTTTACAATCATATTGTTTTTCTGGGAGGAAAGACAATGTAAAAGAAGATGGTAAGAACAGCTTAGACTTCTCCTAGTCTTGAACTTAGGAGTCATTTGCTTTGTTCACTCCTCACCCTTGCTCCTCTTCTTCCACCCCTCACCCAACAGAACAGTACTTAAACAGGAAAGCAAAGAGGAGTGGGAATGTCTTTGTAATTGAAGTACTTTGGACGCGTTCTTTTTACCCAGCATGTTTATTTTAATCTGCTTTGAACACTCATCAAGATCACGTAACTGCTCTGAGCTCCAGGCTGGTGGCAGGGGCAACTTGCAGGGCAGCCAGGCTGTGCTGGCAGCGTGTGATGCTGCAGCAGAGCAGTGTTCACAGGGCTCACTCACTCACTGTGGGACACTGTGGGATCTCCATTGCTGCCAGCAGCAAAAGCTGTGTCTGCATCCGGCACGGACGGTGACAGAGGCAGCATCTTGAGCACAGAAATCGTCAAGAGGGAGGTTCAGCATTCACCATGCAGAGATGGATTTTGTGCTCGGTGACATTTCCAGCTGGAGGGTTGGTGTTGAGGGCAGGACATCACAGCTGCAGCAGCTTCTGCCAGAGGTGTTCCATGTGCTTTTTCATTCCTGTCCCAAGCATATACTGGGAGATTCTCCTGTCCCCATCATGGTCCACTGTCCCCTTCTCTGTCACACTGCCATCTCAAAGCACCTCTTTAAAACCACATGAGCTCTTAGCATTGGGCTTTTACTGTGGAATTCACAGGAGTCAAGCCACAAAATATGCAAGTTATAAACACAAAGAGAAAAGGGGAATGAGAGACCTTCCCCAAGAGCACACTGTTGTCTCTCCCAGTAAAAACTGAGCTGTGCCTCTGTTTTTCATCCCATTTAAACTTGTTTGTGCCTTACTTTCTAGCTTTCTAGGATCACACTGGATATGGTCCCTGACGCCCTCTAAGGGATTTTTGTAGGGGTTCTACAATTAATAGAGCAATTTGCTTCCCCCTCAGGATCTACCTGAATGCCCCTCAGCAGCGAGGCACTCGGGATGGAGCACACTGCACCTCTGTGCAACACAGCACTTCTGGAATACACAGCACCTCTGTGATGCCTGGCAAAATTATCTGCCTCAAACTAACCAGAGCTTGTCCCTGCTGCCATTGCTACGCCCTAGTCTGCAGAGAGAGGGGAGAAAAACCGACATGAAATCTGGCAGCCAGGTTTGAGGGAAAGCTAGAACTGGCCTCTCTACTGGGACTGGGGTGTGGTCTCTCAAAGTTGCATTCACACCACATAGGAAAAAACCCCAAACAATCCAAACCAAAACTTTCAAAAGACAAAAAGCACAGGTTTTGTAACTGGAAAATCTCAGAAAAATATAGTTTTTCTTTAAAAATGCCTCCATTTTCTCAAGAACTTTTCCCAATGGCCTGCAGCACTTGGCAGCAGGTTCTTGCTAACAATGAGGGTCCCTGTCACTACACTCCCCTCCATGGGAGGTACCTTAGAGCATGAAAATGGCTGGGAATGGTGACCTTTTCCCTTCCACCACACCCTTCTAGGTCTATGACACCATGGTGAGCAGCAGGGTCACTTTTTTCTCTAGCAAAAGACACTAAAGGCAGTCCAGATACCATGGTGACCAGAAAAAAAGGTGATGGTTCTAAACTGAACAATATTTTAAAACATGTACTTCAAATTTTTCCCAAAATGTTTTAGTTTTGACAGACACTTACAGATTTCTCTTTTGTTTCCCAGGATGTGACCACCTCTGACTTAACTGTGCTGATTTTAAAGTGCAGGGCTTTGCCTTTCCCACAGAATAGGAAAATTAAAAAGAAAGCAGGAGGCTGGCTTTCTTCAAGAGTTCTTTTTAAAGTCCTCTTTGCTATTCAAAAAGCCCTGTTTGACACTGATTAGAGGCATGGATTTGGGTTACGATAGGTTGCCTTATGCTACAAATATCCCCTGATTTTGGTGGGGTATTCTTTAAAAAAACCAAAATTATTTTCTACAGCTTGTAGCTGTAGCTTTTAATCTCAGAGTATAGAGCATATAAAATACAAGCAGTATCTCTTCTCAGTCCATTTCCAAGTTTATTAGGAAGAAGGGTAAAATACACAGTCTATAAATTCAAGAGAGCATTCATACATACTTTGCCACTCATGATCTTTCCCTGGGCAGCATTATTCCTGAATTAAAGACTATTTTTAAAAGGAACCTGTTGTTCTCTTTAAAATGTCATGAATTCTTTTAATGCCATACACCAACACTGAACAATGAAAACCATTTTATCCTTCTGGAACTCATACTTAAAAAACTTAGTTCTGCAAAAATAAATTATTTGAAAAAATATTTTTCATCAGAGGTTTTGAATTCTAATAGGTTTGTAATGTTCACCTACCCTGTTTCTAGGCTACAGGCACAACGGGAGTATGTTCTTATTAACAGATAATGTCTTTTCATGGAAATTTTGGCTTTTAGAAAGAAATTATCAGAAAAACAAAAATGTTCCAAAACTATACAGCAATTAAGTGAAAGCTAAAAGTTTTTTGATTTGTCTGTATAAAAATGTTTTATATTTTATCAAAAAGACCCCAAAGCTAAAAACAAATTTGTCTTGAATTTTGAATTTTCAACTTTTCATAGCAGTTAAAGGAGAGAAATGCTACAGAAAGCACATTTCAAATTTCTGGCAGCTGGAAAGCCCTGGTTTAAACAGGGTTACAGGCATCCCACTGTATCCTTTCACAGGACAGTAAATCATGTACATCCTCACTGAAAATTTACTCCCTATCTCTTGCATAAAGTTTACCAGCTTCCAGTAAGTGAATTCATTGCACTTCTTTTTCAGGTAAGTTAAAAGTCAAGGTGTATCAGAGTTCTTCTCTCCAAGCACTTACACGGTCTCTTACTAGCCAGAGTAACCATGTAAACAAGGAGGTGCTGTCGACAGAGGCTTTAAATGGACACAGAAGAGAGTGTCAGTATTGTCATCAACATTTTCCTCTGTTGCTCTAACTCTCTGGAATTTGCTTTCATGATTAAGTTTCCAAAGCCTGTTGCAATACCAGATTTGCAACATCTTTTGCAGCTTTGGTAGTTACACTTCCAGAGTAAGCAGCAAGTGGAGTCACACAAGACTGGCAAGATCACCACACATTTCAGATGAGAGAGATGACCTTGCCTTGGGTCAAAGGCACAGAGAAGTGGACCCATTTGAGGATACCTGTTTTGGTGGCAAAATGGATCTGGATTGCAACTGTTTGAGTACCTGCCTGTATTTTATTATTTTACAGATACAGCAAAAGAAAATTTAGGCTGATTAAAAAAAAAAAAAACCAAAAAAAACCCCAAAAAACTTCAAAGTTTTCTTACCGAAATTAAACAAGAAAAGCAGTGCATGGTTTTACTGCAAGTGAAAGGATATATTTAAATTTTCACTGAAATGCCTGTTTGCTGGGGGTGTTTTCTAACACCACAGAGAAGGCAGTACAGCAGCTGTGGTGGTGGCAAGGGGCTCAGCTGCTGGAAACTACAAGCTGCTCTGAGTACATAGATAAGCACCTTGGCCAGGTCTGGAACTGAGCATGTGCTCTAACCACCAGAGCACTGGCACCCTCGCCCTTCATTCCTCACCAACTCACCAACTATGTAAGTCGTTTATTTTATTGTTTTTAAGGGAACAGGATTGAAAGGAGATATAAAGAGTCACATACCCTCAAGTATAATTTATTTTGTAGATCGTATTACTTTCTTAAGTGATGATTGATACGGCTTCAAGTTGTTTTGGTCTTGAACCCATTCTTTATTATCACTCCCAAATCAAGAAGAATTACCACTTTAGCCTGAAGCTTTTTTTTTTGTCCAAGCCAATTCAGCCAATCATCCCAAATTTCCAAATAGTTGCAGAGAGAAATAACATTCTATTTTGGGGCAAACTATTTTCAAAAAAAGTGTTCCACTCAAAAGTATGTTTTTCATCGTTTATAGGGATGCACTGCAAAGAAGTGCCCATAAACCCCACTTTCAAGTTAAATGTAAGGTATTCCAATCCTTTCTAAGACAAAATAAAATGACCAATACAATTTAACATTGTTAAAGTTTTTGAATTTTTTTTTTTTGGTGGAAATTTTCTTCCTAGGCAAAATTAAGGGCTTGAGCACATGGTTCTTCCCTGCAATCAACAAGTTCCTGTGTGCCAGCTGGTGTGCCATTACCTCTTCTTACACGTGCTTAGACTTAGATAAATGCAAGTAACACGACTTAAATTCTTGTACTTTCAATGCAATCTAAGCTAAATTGGATTACTTAGTATTTGCCATGGGCAAAGAATATGAGCACAGACTATTACAAACAGCTTCTTTACTAAAATACAGTACACTATGAAGCAGCAGTAATGTGATTATGCAACTGACACCCAGTGTATCTATTGCAGTACGCCCAAACTCACAATTTCATTAAGTTTTAATTGCTTTTTTAGACTGCAAATGCAATATTTTAAAGCTATAATGGTCTTGTAATTCATTTTCTTTCCCTCACAACATTACTAATATATACTACCAAATTTCACTGGAGTTTAACAAAACTTGTCCTTTGCTATTCAGAAAAAGCATTTAATGTTACAAGACATACAATTACAGAGTACCTAAGAATATTGTCAATTAGAAAGACAACTATAAATATAGAAATCTCATTATAAAGAGCCATTGGAAACTTATACCAACCAGCTCCTGACAAAACCTGCTAAATTATAGTTTTATTCCTACCCCATTTTTAAGGACAATCCTGGTGTTGCAATAAGATACCAGTTACTCTTACTGCAGTCTTGCAAATACCTCTATGTGAAAAAAACCCACTAAGGAAGGTTCAATTTTTGCTTCTAACAGTATAGGAAAAGATGGAAGGAAAAAGAAAAGAGAACATGTTGAAATTATTAAAGCACAATGGTCATAGGGAATTGCCAGAAAAAACAAACGGCATAAATTGAAAGATGTTTTTAAAGACTGGATTCTCTACTCCATTACAAAATTGAGTGTTTTCTTTTTGGCTGGATAAGGAACATTTATAAGAAACAGCCCTCGCAGAAACTGCAGCACGGCAGTCAAAAGTACAGCAGGTGTTGAGGGACAGAGGAAGCCTTCTCCTTTGAAGGACCTCAAAACAGGATGGATATGGCACACTTTGTTCATTTGCGAATATTTGTACACAAACATAAATACTTTGCAAGTTTGCTGGTTATAATGGCTCCTTCAGCTTCCCCTGAGGCCAAACTCTGCAGCAAAGTTGTCCCCTCTGGCAGGCATTGCAGATTTCCCGTTCCACATTCTACATGAAATGTAAGCAGCAGAGTTACTACTCAGAGGAAATCTTTTTGTAAAGGCAACCGTCTCATACTTTTCTCATAATTTTATCACTGCTCAGGCAGGAGTTGTTTTAGTGTTAATTGGTTGTACTTTTAATATCAAGAATAATGTGAATTTTCCATCACAGAAAAAGTTCTCCATCAGCTACTTCAGGGAAAATGTATTAAGAAAAATGCTATTGGTTCCATATAAAAATGAAATAAATGCTGCTCTTCCTTGCTTTTAGATTCTACATTTAAAAGTCTAATGAACAACTGCAAAGTGCATGGGGCTGCTATGAACTCAAGCCGAAGCACTTGCACACTTTGAGCCAAGAACTTATTATTGGATACAGAGATTACCCATGTAGGAGTGATAGTTTGTGCTTCACCAGAGGAAAATGCTCATGCTCAGAAGGGTCAGAAGGTTCTGACTATGCTTCCTTCACTTAGAGCCCTACACACAGATGGAGCTGTGTGTCAGTGCACAGAGGGGACCAGTTGGCAGCCAGCAGCCCCTCACACATGATCTGACTCAGGGTATATTAGAGTTAAATCTCAGAGCTTGGGCCCATAAAATAAACTTCATGCAAGATGTTAACAAAAAGTTATATTTTTACATTAACAGGATACACATAATGCATCTGCTATGAAAATAAATCTCTGAGTGAACAAAAAAATGCCCTTATTTCTAATAATAGGAGGGAAAATTACAGTTGGCAAACTTAAGAGACAATTAAGCCAGTGTTTTAGAGAACTCCAGATCACTGCCAAAACAAATATTCAGATAAAAGAATGCAGCTTCCACTCCCTGCTTCCTTATTAACTGTGTTTTCTTCTCTAGCCATTACAAATAGGTCTGTAAAGTATACTCAGAAAATATATGGGTCTCTGTTTTTTCATTTGCACTTCATTGTTGTTGCTGAAGATGCTACCAGCTGCTGAAGAAGAAAGGCTTGCACTAATATTCACTCTGTAAATAATGTAAGAAAAAATAAGAAAAGCCACTGCACGGCAAGGTTAAATGAGGACACCGTGGGAAATTCAGTGTAAGGGACTTTGAGGCCTCTCACTTGGCTTTCCAAGTGCAGCATATTCATTGGAATTTATTAGCTGATTAACGAGGTGTGTGGCAATTCATCTGGAGCTACTGAGGTCCTTTGATCCACCCCTCTTAAAAGCACTCCTCAAAAAAGACAGAAGAAGTTCTTTGCAGCTAAAATCCCTGTGTCCGGCAGGAGGATGTTGCTGGGGGCCAGGTTGGAGACGGGCAGCAGTTTCCCCACACCGAGGGGAGAGGTCCAGCTGCCTCATCCACCCCACAGAACCCACCACTCGCCCTCCTGGGGCGGGTGAGGGTCCATCCCCTCCTCTCTGTGCCAAAGCAGGCACATAAGCTGGCAGTGTGCTTTCTGTGTGCCACCGATGTCTCTGCGAGGCTCTGAGGGGTCTCCCCACTCCGTGTCTCAATGGGACAGGTGCCCGTGTCTCATGGGCACCCCTGGACATGTATGCTTGCTTTGAGGAAGCTCCCAACCTGCAAAAGCCCTCATTACCCTTGCACACATAGGTATCAATGACCTCAAAACAAGAATTTCGAAGAACATTTTCACACAAAAATCGTGGCCTCACACTTGAACGTGGTTTGTAGTGTTCAAGCCTAAAAATCTCCAATCATAAAACTCTTCAGTTTGCTCTTGGGTGCTGAAAAAAGCCTCTCCACACAGTGCCATAAGGCAGAGCCCATGTACCGACCATCCATGGAGCAGCAGCAGTGGAAATCTGGACCAAATGGCTCAAGAGTTCTGCTAATCTGTGGCAACAAATGCCAAGGTTAAGCTCTGTATGGTAGGGTACAACTTCCTGGCTGCAGGCAGTTTAGAGGTGGTATTTTGCTGCTTAATGTACAGCTTTAGAATGATACAAAATAGTACAATCTTCATCAGACACTCTCAAAAGGCAGAGAATTGCCCCACAAAAGAGGCAGTTTTATGTAAGTGTTCTCTTTTCTGTCATCTTCACTTTAGACCAAAACCCTAGAAGCTGTCTTATCTTGTGGCTTTGGAAGTCACTCCAAGCAACACAGAACAGCAGATTAAGTGAATCCAGGGGGAGCAGCACAGGAAAGAGACAGGAAAAGCAGAGTGATAAGAAGCAGGAGAGAGCAGCTTTCATCTTGATCAAGATGAGAGCAGAGTGTCTCTGGAGAGCAGCTGGGAACTCCATCTGTACTGAAAGAACAGAGACATGATAGCTTCACAAAGCTCTCTGAGATGGGATGAGGCAGTCCTAGATCTACACCAGCTAAGCATCACAGCAACAGCTGATGAGCTTTACAGTCAAATATTATCAAGAACTGAATTCTGTTTTTCTGTACAGTTAGTATTCTTCTGTAACCAGAAGAACCAAATTTTCTAGAATAATCCTATCTTATTTTAATCTTCTTCCTCCCTACTGACAGGGTGATCTCAGAAGAACCAGAGGCACTAAAACACTCAGCTCATCAGGGTGTGTGCATGTATTTTGGGAGGCACCCTGGGCCCTAAGCATTGCCATCTAGTGCCACTTCAAATGCACTTTATTGACGCACTACCGTCACAAGAGAGAGGCAGACACCACAGCCAAGTTGAGAAGGGAAAAGAGAGAGTTTAATTTTCACTTTCAGTTTATAGAGATTTCCAGAAATGAGACCACATTGGAAGACTGAGGTTCAACCTCTTCAATTCCACTGGTCTGAGAAAGTGTCCATCAATTGTCTCTCCTGAAGAGAAGAATGTAAACAATATAGACAGTTACAGAAACACTGCCTTGTTTACATGAAAATCCATCAGAAACTCTGACTACAAATCAGAAGGCTGAAAAACAGGGCAACAATTTATGAGAAAGAAGATTTCTGGAGGACCAAGTGGAGTGACATGAATCCTCTGCTGGACTCACAGCAGGTGGGACAGCCAAGGTCACCTCAAATGGTTCCAAACAGTTGTAAACCCCAAATACCCATCTCAGTGCCAGGGTCACCTAAGAAATAAATTCGGACAAAAAATACACATTTTTCTCCACCAAGCTGGAAAGGGCATTTCAAAAATGGAAATTTACCTGTGGCAAGTCTAAACCTGCAACCTTTTAGCAAATAGCAGCTGGTGGAGAAGCACCTTATGAGTTAAAGTTGACAAAGAAGTGCCATTAAGGCGCCATTCAGTAAAGATAGAAGCAAAAAAAAGTGAACTCCAGTGATATCCTGAAGGAGAGGGGTCTTGCAGGAATTAGGACTGCTGCTGCTCCTGTCTCATCTGGAAGGTGGTAGTCACTGCAGCTCTGCTGTGAGTGAGCTTCTGAGTCCGGTTACTGGAAGCTGATGCTGCTGTTAATGACTAAAACCAAGTGAAGTTTTATGGACACCTAGCTGTAATGGAGTTTCCTACATCCAACACTCTGTGCCTGGCACTGATCAGCCTGTTGTGGTTACTACAGGGATCAACTGTTACTACAGTTTTGAGTTGTGCACAAGTCTCAATGATGCACAGTTCACTGATAACTTTCTATTAAGAAATCAAATGTGCAAAGTAGAAAGATAAATGGCTTGCAGTGCTAGAGATTTGCATATAATCATTAACAAAAAGCCCATGCATTACTTGAATTTTTTAAGAAGGGCATCCTATGCTATCCTATGTATTTTCTAATAGTAAGTCACAAGGGATAAAATGAAGGGATAAAATGAAGCTAACATGAAACAGTGCCAGCAGCCAATTTCAAACAGAAATTTAATTTACTCTGTCCTGACCTGTGTCAGATTAAAATCTTTTCTCCAATAACATTCAAAATTACCTTCTCCAAAGCTTTAATATTGCAAAGGAAGTATACAAGGAACAGGAAAAATTTCAAATAAGTGAAGTGGGTAGATGTAGATGAAATCTACCATACCTTTCCTCCATGTTGATATTTCCAGACTGCAGCACTGATTGGCCACACTAGTGCTTGGTTCCTCTGGTTTCATGTCTTCCCTGGGTGCTGAGGGAGGGGAACAGGGGCAGGCTATGCTGTGATTCTAGGGAGAGGCTGATGCTGCTGTCTTTTTTAACCTGCAGAGTATTTCCTGAAATTCTTGCCATCATTTCCTGGAGCCACAATTTGACATTTCCCTAGTAAACCTCCTTTGCATCAAACAGATGCATCTTTTACTGTAATCACTTAATTGATATTCCCTTGACAAGGTACAGAGCAGCATGAGGCAAGACCTAATACCCTATTCTCAAAAAGGCAAAAAACTAGCTCTAATTCTGATATCCGTGCAGCTCATCAAAGTCACAGGTAGCAGAAGTCTCACTCTCCATGAGGGGATATCCTTGCAGGAAGCTTGAAGCAGCTCTGTGCCATCAAGAGCAACCAAACACCCTTTTTTAGCTAAGGTCTCTGCACCAGGAACACTTGGTGCAACTTCAGGAGTAAATTAATGCTTGATCACTTTGTTCTTCAGCTGCTGATGAGGGATTTATTAACATTTTTTGGTTCAGGTCACCTACCTACCTACCTACCTACCCCTCAGTCACTCCTGAGGCAGCAGCTGCTCACCCAGGGGTCTGTCAGGCTGGACTTCCAAACCAGTGGGGCCAGATTTGGATACAAGATGAAAGTGCTCCCTCAAGACTTTCCAGTGCATGTCACACATGCAGTCATGGCATCGCAATCTTTTGCCTGTCCATTTTTGTACCACTGAAACACACTTTATCAATGCACAAGCAGTTCCAAAACAACTGATGTACTCCAAAATTTTGCAAATGATCTGGTGTGCTTCCTCAAAGCAATCTTTTAGTTTGAAAATGTTATTTGCATAAACAGCAAAAATACTTGAAAGGCAAAAAATCCACTAAAACCCTTGCAATTAATCTCATTCAGCCTGAAATAAATATGCTTGTTATTTTTCATCCAGGATTCACTTAAATAGTTTTGAGGACTTGACCCCAAAGGAATGTATGTGTTTCTGGACATGCTGACAAACCAGTAACACCCCAGGCTCACGTCCAACACTATGGATTTTCATGGCAAGTGTGAGTTGGAGACATTAGGATGAAAAAACACTGCAGCTACACTTACAAGCACTCCCAACAAAAAAGTACTACCAGAAACAATTGCAGTTACTAAATATATTCAGTAAAACTCAGAAAGCATGCAAAAACCAAGCAAATGCCTGCTTAGTAACTGGATCCACTCTGAGATTGTCCTCAATGTCCCTTGGCTTACAGGAAAATGACACCCCTTAACAAGGACCATCAGTGGAGGGGGAGGAAGACGGGGAAGCGAGGGGAAATGCTTTTCCATCCTATAATTATAACTTAATTGTGAGGTTAAACTGATCACTTAATGACTCCTACCAGTTTGAAAACAGGATCCAGAAAGAGACATGACCAAGCAGAGACAACAGTCAGGTCCTGTCTCTGATAAACTCCCAGCTGCTAAAAGCAGTATCTGCCTGGTGGGAACTCCTTGTGCACCTCAGCTGGGCTGAGGCTCTCATATCCCTCATGCCTCATACTTCTGGCAGGGACACAGACCTGGGGATGCTCCCAGGAAGCCAGAGTGCATTTGGGATGTCTCTCTCAGTAGACATCTGAAAACCAAACCAAAAAACCCAAAACACTCCAAAATGTGACTTAGGACCTTGACATGGAGCAAAGACATCCATGAGGAATAGCAGCTGCCTGCTAAGCTGCCCCAGGAGTTGCCCTCATGGCAACATTCATCCACACTGCTCTTCTACCTGAGCCTGATTTCTATAAAACTGGGCAGAGCTTTTCCCTGTCTCTCAGCCCTTCCACAAAATCAAAGTTGTTCATGGAGGACGGTGTGGTTGTGTGAGACTCACTCGCAGAGCAAAACAACCTAAAAATAACTTGAAACTATCATTGGGTAGTTTCTATTTGTCCCTATCTTTCAAGATATTTTCTGCAAGTCCAAACAAACTGTTTTTTCATTTTGGATGACAACTGCACTCATCGCATGTGTACATCCCCCCACTGAGTATAAGCTTAAGACATGCAAGAAACAGGGTGAGAGTCCCCATGACTTTAGGACAGATGGCAATGGGAGTGGATGAGAGGGTATGGCATCACATCATGGAAGGACCTTTTCCAGCAGCAGAGGTCCTGGCAGAGAGTGGATGAGAGGGTATGGCATCACATCATGGAAGGACCTTTTCCAGCAGCAGAGGTCCTGGCAGAGAGTGAATGTGTGGGCAAGGCCACAGGAGAAGCAGTGGGAAGACCACGACTAATACAAGGCTGATGCAGCCAGCTGAAGGGACACCTGCTCTGTAAAGCTCCATATCTGAATGTGTAGAAATGGCTGGGGTTTATGAACCTCTTCACCTGAACAAAACTCAGAGAAGCACCTGCATGGAAATTAGAAAGTATGAGCCCTGAAAAGAGGAAAAAAAATAATTCAAGAAACAGCTGAAAAGGCAAGCGAAAAAATCTGACCCTGAATCCAACATATTGCAAGATGAATGCACTTGCAGGCAAAGCCAGACTCTTGACTACTCAGTAAAAATCAGGAAGGTATCTAATATTTTCAGGAGAATCAGTCCACCAGCCTGTGCTAAGGGTATCCAGCCTGAAGTTTTGCAATTCTTTATCTGCTGTTTGTAAATGATTTCTGATTTATTTCCCCATCAAGGAGAAGACAGGGTTATCTAAAAATAAGCTGTGTGAGCAAGAATATTTCCAAAGAATTACATTCAGAGCCTTGGCACTTAACAATTCTTAGGCTGCAGCTCCAAACCATCTCATTTTCTTTCAGCACAAAGAAGCAGCAAAATATTTTGCTGAAGTGAGGTCACATAATGCATGTGATAGATAGACATAAATATATCCTTTTGTCCCTACCACTGGGCATGCTGAAAACATTATGTTTAGAATAACATCAGGATGCCTCATTTTCAAGCATGAAAATCCTAAATGGTTAACATGGCAACACATACTACTCAGAACCCAGAGCTTTCTCTTTCACCTCTGCCCCCTCCCTAAA